>JAMOIN010000309.1:0-22266 GCA_024666655.1 Dascyllus trimaculatus
TATTATAAGTATATTATTAGATCACTAATATTATAATGTTGCTATTATCATTATAATTTTATTATTAGATCACTATTATTATAATTAATATTGTTATTTCATGGTCATTTTGTTATTATCACCATTATAATTATTATTGCTACTGTCATTATCATGTTATTATTATTATCAATATTATTATAATTCTTATTGCTATTATCATTGTCATTTTATTATTATATCACTATTATTATAATTAATATTGCTATTATCTTTGTCTTTTTATCATTATACTATAATAATAATATTAGCATTTTATTCTTATCATTTAATTATAATTAATATTTCTATTATTACCATCATTTAATTATCATTATTGTTATAATTAGTATGGCTATTATCATTATCATTTTATTATTATCGCTATTATTGTGATTAATATTGCTATTATCATTTTATTATTTGAGTTGGGGGATTGTATTGCACTTGTTTTTTTATGGCCATGGCATCCAGCATCAGTGTCCCCCATCCATATTTAGTCTGGTCTTCCTTGCATCTTCTTCCCATCAACCGAAGTCAGCCACCTTTGTAAAAAATTTAAAAAAGAGTAATTTAACCACTTTAACCCTAATAGAAGAAACTAAAGAGAGAAAATAGCATATCTGAAAGCACAACATGTTTCAGAATGCGTTATATGATGTGATGATTGATGTGAGCTTTTAGATTGGTCATTTTCACAAACATACTCTGCAGGACTAACGTGGTTAATGTATTTAACAATTAGGCAACATGAAGAATACCGTTGCAGTGTTTGGGGATGAGGAAGATGTTGAGACTCTCTCCTTCACATTAAGGTTAGATACACAATACATGTACATATTAAATACATCCAATATCTATCATTAATATTCTAACTGGTCAATCACTGCAGTCTAAGGTCTGTTTTTCCAGACCAGGGACAGTTTATAGATGGAATAACATTGCATTTTAACCAAAATAAGGTCTCAAATTAGTTCTTTCACTAGTGAGCAGCTGTACTATACGTGGGATAACGTAAAGTGAGCTGGTTATATTATGGGAGTGGAGAGATTCAGTCCGTCCTGTCGGGATTTATTTCACTATTTAACAACCTGCTCACTTAGTATTACTTCTTACGTACACCTTACCTGTGAAAAGTGATTCCACGGGATCTGGTTTGTGTGTTCTGCTCATTTGAACACCCATAAGCGACACTAAAGTCCGGCATCTTTTCCAGTTATGCCGGAAAATATGCTGGCAGTTATGCCGGCATATTTTCATAGTTCTTCTGACATATCTTGTTGATATTTTTGACGCCTAGCGTCGGCATCACACTGATCGCCAGGTCTCTGTCACTGCGGTGACAGTTGTTAGTCAGGTTGTTTATTGTCTCTCCTTCAACTACAGTTTCTACTGAAATAGGTCTATGTCAGAGGATTGTCTGCTGACAACGTTAAGTAGAATTTATATTTGGGTAGTAAAACCGGCATTTCTAAAACATCAAAGCATCCTGTGTCAAAGCTACATGTGTGTCGTTTGTAACAAATCAAAGCGTTTGGAAATCGGTCAAAAATTCAGTGAATAATTCTACTTTAAGATTGTGGAGTACCTCTTACCTCCATAGACTTACATTCACTCCCCCCTCTGCTAGTCCTGCACCAAGATGGCGGAGCTTTAGGCACGTCCCTCCACAGTCAATGCGGCGTCTACGTATATATGTCTATGATGCAGCCCCTGAATTGGGACACAGCTTGTATTCTCGCGCCTGTGGATGCGGAAGTTGTCATACCGTCTAGTCGAGTGGGAGTGACCAATCAGGAGGCTTCTTGCATCTTTCAGAGGAGGTCCCGCCCCTGAGACTCATGTAGAAACGCAAACGCAAAACAAGAAACGCAAACGCAAAAGCCGAGAACCGTAAATGCAAAAACCGAGAAACGTAAATGCAAAAACACGAAACGCAAACGCAAAAACAAGAAACGTAAATGTAACTTTATTTGCAAATTATTTTTTTGTTTTCAAATCCATTATTTCTCATTTACAATTTTTTTTTTTGTTCTCAAATCCATTCTTTTTGGTTGCATAATAAAGAAACAAAATTCGCTCCATAGTCCACTAGAGGGAGAGTAAACACATGATTCTACAGGGCGGTAACAAAACTGTTCCTGCAGTGTCTCTAAATAAGTTTGTGACAAAACACGACAGAATAAATACACACTATGATAAATTAACATAAATACATTATACAACAAATAAAAAACAATAGAAATACATAGAAAGTCGAATTAAAAGTAAAAAATCAGTAAAAACAGTCTAACTTTATTTGAATGTATATTTCCAATATATATTTATATATTTACAACACATATTATAAACATATATTTTTAGGCTTTGAAAAAAGATCTGACCAACCCTAATGTACTCTGAGGGCCTCGAACTGAAGGTATTCAAAAGCATTGGCTCCCTGGGTGTTTAAAATGAAATAACACACCAACAATGTTGTTCAAAATAACATGTCAGTTGTGTCAAATTAGGAAAAATTAGTTAAAAATGTCCCAAAATTACATAAAAATGCTCAAAATGATGCAAAAATATTCATAAACTAGACAAAATGACTAAATCATTGTTGAAATTTACACAGAAATTGTCTAAAATGACTCAAAAAGTACTGAAATGAAACTAAAGTTGTCCAGAATCACATTAATTAGCTGATCTGTCCTGAATAACTCCACATTTGGCCTAAACGAGTCAAAATGTGTCTAAATGACAGAAAACTGATTAAAATGCTCAAAGACTGAAAATGACTTGAATATTGTCCAACATGCAGTCATTTCATCCTACATGTCCTGTGTCTGTCTGCTGGACTGATGAGGTTCTGAGGCTCATTAAAGGATCAGTGTGGACCCCCCTCTGTGGACTCCAAGGAGACATCCATAGTCTGGAGGTAGAACTCTGATCAGTGATGGAGGACCAGCTGGTTCTGAGGTCTGAGGGACTGATTTGATCAAACATGAACATGAAAATGTGCCAGGAAGGTTTTCAGCCTCTGAGGTTGAGTGTAGCAGTGAAACAGCGCCCCCTGCCTGCCGTGTTCACTGCTACAAGGTTCCTCCTGTCAGAGAGGAAACACTGAGGCTGGTTCACAGATCATCACATGGAAACCTGCTCCAGCACTAAACTACAGTCAACCTCTGAAGCACAGGAGCTTGGATGAATCAGTCACAGGTTCATGTCTGCTAAATCCCACCGGATGCAGTCGGACCTCTATGTTGTTGACACGGTGTCCAGCGGTCCCTCAACATATCACGGTTCACTTTTCATGGTCTCTACGGCCGCTTCCTCTTGAGCTGGTCGGTCTCTGATTGAAGCCAGTGTTTATAAGAGTGGTAAAGGTTAGTAACAGCATGGGGAGGGTTTATAGAGCCTTACAATATATATCAATAATAAAACAGATATAAGGTCACCACTTGACAGGTTTTATCTATCACAGGGTTCTGGAAGCCAACCCCCACCATAGACGAGGATCACTGGTTCTGAAACAGGAAGTAGTGGACGTGGTGAAGGTCTCTGTGTGTCATGTGAAGGATGGAGCATGTCTCCAGGAGAACTTCTCTCTGCTATGGATCTGTGTTTCCAGCTGCTGCACCTCTGGAGCTCTGCCGCTACATCAGGGCTGGGTTTAGTGTTGGTGCTGCGTTCAGGGCCTATTGGAGTTCTGTAAATACCAGTTTGAGGGAACGTCCTCATCGACGCCACACATCCGGGTCCGTCTGGGTCACTTTGCTCTTCTGAGCTGTTTGGGACTGAAAACAGTGGAAGTGAGACGGAGGCCTCCTGAACAACATGAGGTGTGTTGAACTCTCAGTGTCTCTGTTCAGGCGTCATTTCAAGGACAGAAGCTCTGCAGCAGAAGGAGCTGAAGGACGCTGAACATCTGGAACAACGTGAAGAAACACGTCAAAGAATCTGTCAAAGTGTGAAAACAACAGCAAACATCTGGAAAAGGATGTTTGCTTTGATTCAATCCAGTAGAATAGTTCAGGTTTGTGGCCACACGTTGTAGAAGAACAGATTAGTATCAGTAAAAGTACAGACGCTTGATGTGGACATGATTCACAGCTTTGACCTGCTCTTGGTTTTACAGCTAAAACATGAATTCATACTTCTTCTGAGCTTCCACCAGTTATTGTCTGGAATTAATAGAACTGGACAAAGAAAAGACGGACTTTATTTAATCCTCAACAGAGACACATTTTCTTTCACATACATTAATAAACATGACACAAAGATATTTTTACTGATTGAATGTTGTGATTCTATTTTCTAAGCACAGAAAAACACAGATGCTTGATGTGGACATTATTCACAGTGTGGAGCTGCAGCACTAAACTACACAGTGGTAACAACACACTTTACACTGGTTCCCAGTCCACCTCCCAGTAACAGGGTCCAGTCAGAGTCTCTACACACCAGCTGCTGCTGCTTCAACCTCTGGATCATCAGGACACACTTCATCCTCTCAGAACAAACACCGTCCTGATCAGCATCAATAACATCTGCAGAGAGAAGAAGAAAGAGCAGAGGAGATCAATGAGTTTGATCAGCTGATCATCAGCATAAAGAGCAGCAGGACCTGATCAGCTGATCACTGTTGACATGAGACAACAACCAGTCAGATCAGACCTGATGGACCCTCTGATGGAGGAGGACCACTGTCTGTGCACATCTGGAAGGCTGTCAGCTGGAATCAGCTTCATGTCCTCAACACATCAACACAACAACAACAGTGGGCTTCACATCCACTCAAACACATGATGACAACCAGCTTGTGGCTCCTCTGGTTGGCTGACTGCTGTCTCTGTGTTCCTGTCCAGTCCTGGAGTCTGTCTCCATTCTGCTTCACAGCTTCACTGAGAAGCTGCAGGTTTACAGGAGACACTGGATCTTTGCTCTGATACTGACTGTTTAGTAGAAAACTGACTGACTGGAACCTTCTACTTACTCCAGAGTCTTCAGGCTGCAGTCTGGACTCTCCACAAGATCCTCCAGATGTTTCACTGATGAAGCCTTCAGGTTGTTTAGTCTCAGGTCCAGATGTTCCAGATGTGAGGGGTTGGACTTCAGAGCTGAGGCCAGAGAATCACAGCTGATCTCTGACAAACTGCAGTTCTGTAATCTGAATAAAGAATAAAAGCTGTAGATCAGATCATTGATGATCCATCAGATGTGTTCAGGTTCTGAATGTGCAGCTCAAACTTAGTCTCTTCTAACTGATCTGAGTTCAGAGGATCTTCTGGATCCACATGTGACTCTTCAGCTCTAATTACAAACATTCATTTCCTTCAACAACCAACAGGAACATTTTCTACACTTCCTGATACAAACACTCCACTTTGGTCTCAACAAACTGAATTTAGGACACAAACAGAAAATGTGGCCCAGAGCAGATTTACAGCTTCATGGATGGAAGTTCTGTTGGAACATAGATGAGCTTCAGTCGTCATTAAACACACATCAGATCTACAACAGTAACAGACAGTCAGTGAACTGACCTCAGAGTCTTCAGGCTGCAGTCTGGACTCTCCACAAAACCACACAGATGTTTCACTCCTGGATCCTTCAGGTCGTTGTTACCCAGGTCCAGATGTTCCAGATGTGAGGGGTTGGACTTCAGAGCTGAGGCCAGAGAATCACAGCTGATCTCTGACAACCTGCAGTTCCACAATCTGAATAAAGAATAAAAGATGTTCAGAAATGTATAAACACAACCCAGAACAGATGAGTTAAGGATGGAAGCCTTTTCTGACTTGATAAAACGACCCAACATGAGGGACGAACAATAAAAGCTTGTTATCAGTGAAACTACAGATGAAGAAGTTAAAAGGCAGCTTTACATTAAAACCCAATAAGGCACCGGGGCCGGACGGTTTCCCATCGGAGTGGTACAAGGAAATGAAAGAGCATGTGATCCCTAGAATGAAGGCCACATAGAACCATGTGGTAAAAACAGGCTGAAGTCCCTCCTCGTGGAAAGAAGCAGTGATCTCTGATAGCAGAAGAGGGTAAAGATGAACTGGAGTGAGACGCTATCGGCCCATCAGTGGACTGAACCCAGACTATAAGGTCTCTACTGGGGATGCTCCCATCAGGTTTTCTGCTGCCCATCACCGACACCGCTCACATGGATTGGCTGTAAATGTTTGGATTTAGCTCTGATGAGTGCTACTGGCTCCATGATCTGGAAAAAAGGAACCATAAAATCACCTTCATTTAGACAAAAGCATGTTTTTACTTTTCCAAGACCAAACCACAGAAACCTTGCAGGACACTGCAGCAACTGTTCAGTCAAAGGACAAGTGAAAAGCCTTCAGATGAGCTGCTGTCAGTAACACAGTCTTAACCAGACAGACAACATTCAGGCTGTCAACAGGCTGAATGGAGCAGAAAAGCAAATCAATCAAAGGCAGTCCGTCTCACAGCACTGCCTAAATCACATGATGTCAAGTAAAAAGGACACATCCGTCTGACTGCTGCTGCTTTGGCTGTCTTCCCTTCATTCTCTGCCGTGAGCCTCCAGAACTCCCCTCCAGATGTCCTATGTGTTGTGTTGAAGCCTTTTAACTAGGCCTGGACCCCGACACCCCAACATTCGGTGCTTGTGGTTCTATCAGAAGAATCATCTTAGATGTGAACACTCGTGCACACCGCCACCCGGCCGCCGTCGCCTGGCTGAGCATCTGCAGCAGCGCTTCAGGAGGGGAAAAGGAGCCGACAGAAAGGCATGGCGAGCGAGGACACTGCTGCTGTGCCGCCGCCAGCAGGACGTATCCATGCTGATGCCGTAGGACTCCGACGATGAACAGCCCCGCTCCAACCCGACCCCATAACTAGAATATTAAAAAGACCAAGTGCTGAGTTTGGAGTAGAAGCCAAGCAGGAACATAACATCTAATATCAAACTACAGAGGGACCAAGAACACATGAGATACCTGGGGGTCAACATAGCAAAGATCTGATAGATCTATACGCTCTAAACTTAAACCAACTGAGTCAAAAGTTAAAGGAGGACATAACCAGATGGAGTCTGATACCAATACTAGGCTCTGAGTCAAGAACTGAGTCTGTAAAGATGAATATTTTACAGAGAAGGCTGTGTTTGTTTCACACTCTTCCAGCTGAAATACCTGACAGACAGTGGAATGAATGGGATCAATTATTATCACCATACATTTAGCATGAAGGAAACCCTGGGATCACATTTAAAACTCTTCAGCTGACAAAGAAGAGGGCTGGACTTGCTCTCCCTGCCTTAAGGACGACAATGAAGCAGCCCAGCTGAGGATCCTCTATTGTTGGTGCGACTCTGACCACCAAGCCAGAAGGAGAGAAACTGGAGAGAATGTGTCCGGGGCAGTTCCTATTCAGGCTCAGTTAGGAGATAAAGACTCATTAAAACCTTGGTGGAAACAGCTACTAACTGGATCAGTTTATCTCTGAAGCTCTGCTGAAATGTTCTCCCTAGAAGTGGCCTGTTGGAGGAGATCAAGATCCTTAAATGGTGCTCTCATGATTCTGACTTCACCCCAAACAAATGGGACGTCAGCTGTAAGGGATGGGCGCCTCGGGCCTCTAGTCAGACTCTACTTCCTCTGATCAGGTACACTGAAGGATTGTCAGACACTTTGGGGCTCCATGGCTTAAAAACAGAGATTGATCTTTAGATGTTTGCAGATCCACCATCACATAAACACTTCCATGACAAAGAGTAGAGCTGCTTCTGAAAACCACCTGCTGAAAGTCTCTATTAGTGCATTTAAGAAGGACTCGGGGCTGAAAGCAACATCCAGACTTTCTGAGGGGCTCCAGGACATCTAAATAGTAGGCAGCACATACATCAAACACACATGGGAAAGGGAGAGGAAGAAGTTCATCCAGGAGAAGGTTGGACTGAATACTGGGAATTTAATGGAGGATCTCAGGCTCACCTCTCTGGAGGACATCTGGCTGGAAGAGTCTTTGCAGGTATTTATTAGTCCTGCTCAATCATCTCAGTGTTCAGGAGCCTCCAGCTGCTGGAGGAACTGTGGCTCTCAGGATGCTAACCACTATCAGGTGTTCTGGGACTGTCCAAAGGTTCACTCTTTCTGCCGGAACATTCATTCCACACTACAAACTCTATTCCACACACAAAGAAGTTTCAACTGGGACCAACTTCTTCTGGACTCCTGTCTTCAACCACCACAAACATGACAACTAAGGAACTGTCTGGAAGTCTGAGTGCAGCAGCTGGAGCAGCAATCACAAAGAAAAGCCTTGAAGCAGACAGAACATCTATGAAGGACTGCTTTGATCCTATCTATGAAATCTATGCAGTGGAAAGAACTACTTTCTCTTTGAGGCTCCAGGACTGGAAATCTGAGGACATGAGGAACAAATGGAAAATGTAGATTTCCCCTAACTGCTGACCTTTGTTAGAAAAAAGAAGCTGATAGTCATTTTATAGAACCCCCCATGTTCTGTTCTAACTTATGTTGGAGGATGATGTGTGTTGATGTCGTATAAAAGAAGGAAGAACAAAAACACAGATCAGATCTACAACAGTAACAGACAGTCAGTGAACTGACCTCAGAGTCTTCAGGCTGCAGTCTGGACTCTCCAGAAAACCACACAGATGTTTCACTCCTGGATCCTTCAGGTTGTTGTAACTCAGGTCCAGATGTTCCAGATGTGAGGGGTTGGACTTCAGAGCTGAGGCCAGAGAATCACAGCTGATGTCTGACAAACTGCATCTCACCAATCTGAATAAAGAATAAAAGAAGTGAGTTGAGGAGACAGAGTTCCTTGTTGAAACCATCCAGAGGTCCATCATGTGTTCAGAGCTGAAGAAGCTTCTCAATGTACAAGTTGATCAAATGGAAACTCCAAACAGCTGAAGCCAACAGGAAGCAGCTTCCAACAGTCCAACAGAACCAGAGAAGAAGAGCTCTCATTCATATTAATGACAACATGCTGCTGCTGACAACATGCTGCTGCTCCAGTAAAGACGGAGTGACTTCAGCTCTGAAACTCTGCAGCTCCACCAGCGGCTCCATCCATACAAACTGATGCTGAGCAACAAACACCAGGAAAAACACTCGGACATTTATTTCACTTCCTGCTCAGAGTCACAGAAACACACAGGAAGGAAACCAGGACAAGACCAGGCTCTAGACTCTAGAAGATCTTCATGTTCTGGAACCATGGACACATTTCAATCAGGACTCTACATTCACATCATCTCATTATTGATCATCTGTCATTGATAGTGGAAAGTGTCCATCAGTGTTCAGAGGACAAGGTGACGTCTTCACACTGTTTTCTAAACACAAACATCTTCACTTTCAAACCACACAAAGCAGAGAGAAGAAGAACATCAGCAGAACCTGAAGCAGAAGATGTTTGTCATCACTGCTTTAATTACAGCTCAAACAATCAGTCCACTATTTGATGAGTCCATGGACAAAAGATCCACAACATTTCTGTGATGGTTGGAGTCACTGACCCAGTACAACACCAAACTGGTTCCAGTCTGTCCACTGGGAACACTTTCTGTCTTGGTGATTACATGAATGGAGCTGGATGGATCATCTGTTCCACACCGACCAGAACCACTACAACTGTTTATGTCCTGAACTAAAGACAGAACAGCTCAACAGGAACCATCCACACATAGAAAACCTGAAAGGAACAGAAGACAAACATCTACCTGACAGTTAAAGACACCAGATGTGATGTTAAACTGGAAACTAGGAAACCAGTCATTTTCATCTCATGTTTAAATCATGAAGGAGCAACAGAACATCTGGAATGTTTTAATACGTTTCAATGGATACCAAGACATTCCCTTCACACAGTTTCAAAGACATCAAACAATCCTTCCTGGAAATGATCCTGTTCAAATGTCCATCAGGTGGATTCAGACGTCAGCTGGGAGGCCCCAGGTGAGCTGCTATGGAATGACTCACATGTCATCTGTACATTACAGAGGATTCTGATTCCTGCTGTCCACACTGACTGTCCAGTGTTCTCTTCCTAACACAACTCCACTGTGAGGAATCCCTTCATGAGCTCAGCTCACTCTAACATCCAGCTTCAGCTTCTGACTGACACTAATCAGGTCCACATCACTGAGAACTAAACTCCCTCTCTGAGTTCCTGAGGCTCCACTGCAGCTCAGCACAAACACTGTGGAAACACAAACATCCTGACTGGATGTGTGGAAGTCAGACTGCTGAAGCCTCACATCACTTTCACATCAGCTTTACATTCAGACACACAGCAGGACTGTGGATTCTGTCCTCCATCTTGGAACCCTGCAGTCAGCTGATCAGGACATTTATTCACACTTCAACAATCTCAAACATCTTCACACTGTTTTCACTAAAATCCTCAAAACTCATCAACAAAAACTTCAAACTTCAGTGAAGGATTTAAAGTGAACATGTAGAAAAACCATCAGCAGTCAGTGAACTGACCCGAGAGTCTCCAGTTTACAGTTTGGACTCTTCAGTCCATCACAAAGAGGCTTCACTCCTGAATCCTGCAGGTCGTTGTAGCTCAGGTCCAGTTCAGTCAGATGGGAGGGGTTGGACTTCAGAGCTGAGGCCACGACTTCACAGTGACTCTCTGAGAGTCCACATCTATAAAGTCTGTCATGAAACATAAAAGATAAAACATGTTATGATGAAAGACACTTTATATTTCCTTCATGCATTTGACAGCAGAACATCTGGACTGGTCCTGTTGGACATTTAGTTCTTCACATCAGTGGTTCAGCTGATCTTCTCTGACTGTTGGACATGAAGCTGAATTCTCATCAGCCTCTCTCACACCTCAACACTTTGAACCTTTGTCTGCTTTCATCTGCACATGGAGGACAGAAGATGGAGTTACATTCAGGCTTCCACACTGTCCACAGTCTGTCAGTGTGATCTGATCCCACGTCTGACTCCACAAAGTTCTCAGGAGAACATCTGGACCAGAAGAACATGTTCTGTCCACTGTTTTTACTGAGACTCAGGATGTTGTGACTGAGTTGAGCTCAGTCAACAGTTCCAGTAGAAAGATGATGATGTCTCTGCTGTGGACCTGCTGCTGTCAGCTTCACCTCCATCCCTGAACATCTCCAGTCTGCTGTCAAACGCTACACAATGAAACTGATCCTGGACAACATCACACCTGGACACCAGTAAAGATCAACACCAGGACATATTGTGATGTGATGACAGACGACTGGGTCAACTTTGGTCCTCAACGTTCTTTGATGAACTTGTGAAAAACTTGTTGTTGTCCTTGTAATTAGTTCCAACATGACGTCACTCAAACATGTTCTCAGGGTTTGTAGCATTAAAAACACAACTGTGACTCTGAGTGGATCAGATCTGTGGAAACAGTCTGACTTGTACCGTTCTGCTCTGATAGATTCACACCTCTGAGCATTTCCTCATACGACTCTTCTCTGCAGCAACCAGACAGAGAACACCACAGTTTCTTTCTCTGAGTGACTGAACATCAGGACAGATGGAAAGTCTGGACTCTGGAACACCACTTCCCTCTTTAGAAAGAACAGCTGAGTTCAGAACCAATCAGATGCTCCATGACTCACTTCAACTCACTCTGCAGCGTCAGTCTTTGTAGGATCACTAGTTTACGGAGCCTCATGTCCAAGTTAACCAGCTTCAGATACAAACTGTTGGACAAGTGACTGAATCACTTCACTGAGCTCAGGATTATTCTCCAGCTGAGAAACCAAACCACTGTTCCAGCATCAACATCATCTCCTCATTGTCACGTGTGGCCACAGCAGCTGCTTCAGCTCAACTTACAAACTCACTTTAAATCATCACATTCATTTTTCTATCAGCACGTTTCAAAAACAACTTTAAGTCATTTAAACCAGAGAAACTGAAGCTACAGACGACACTTCAAAAGAATAAATACAGTGGAAGCAAAGAACAACTTTAAATAATGAAATAAAGACAAAGAACTGATTAAAAACCAATGAATAACAGAGACAGCAATAATCCATGAAAGCAGTTCTCCCAGACTTCAGACATGTTGATCTGATTTTAAACTCTAAACAGTGAAATCATCTGGTTCAAGCTGTTTGTCTGATTACAAGACTGATTTCAGAACCTCCTCATGTGATCACAACTTTACTGCTTCACTGAAAACGGTCAAATGCTTCCACATCAGAACCTCTACAGTTCTTCATGTGTCTCAGCAGATCTGCATGTTTCCTCCATCAGCCAGAGGAAGAACCAGAAGAAACATCTGTCAGATGGAACAATGATGAGAATGAAACAGAAGAACTGTGTTCATTCATTTAACAGCTTTAAACACAGGAAATGAAACATCTGCATGTTCACAGCGTTTGAAGCAGCTCAAGAACATCTGAGACTGAACTCAGCTGACATGAGATGTTTGAAATAAACCAGTGGAGCTCTGAGAATAATGAGATGTTCTGGTGAGAACATCTGAAGAACTGAACCACTGATCTACTGACTGATCATGTTCATCACATCTGGACTCACAGAAACTTTCTGCAGTTCCTCACAGCTGGAATCAGTCTCCGTTTTCCCTCATCTGATGTGTTGTATTTGTTCAGGTTCAACTCATCCAGAACCTCCTCTGACATCTGCAGCATGTAGGCCAGAGCTGAGCAGTGGATCTCAGAGAGGAACTTCTCTGATCTGTTCTTTGACTTCAGGAACTCTTGGATCTCCTGATGGACTGAGAGATCCTTCATCTCCATCAGACAGTGGAAGATGTTGATGCTTCTGTCTGGAGACATTTTATCACTGTTCATCTCCTTCAGGTTCTTGATGACTCTCTGGATCATTCCTGGACGGTTCTCTGTCCGACCCAGCAGACCTCCTAAGAGTCTCTGGTTGGACTCCAGACAGAGGATATGAAGGAAGCGAACAAACAGGTCCAGGTGACCATTTTTACTGCTGAGGGATTTCTCCATGACTCTGTACAGGAACACATCCAGAGTGTCTCTGTTCTTGTCTCTCCAGTCTTTTCCCAGGAAGTCCTCCAGAACCTTCTCCTTCCTGTTGGTGTAACAGTGGAACATGTAGACTGCAGCCAGAAACTCCTGAACGCTCAGATGGACGAAGCAGAACACCTTGTCCTGGTACAGTCCTCTCTCCTCTTTAAAGATCTGTGTGAACACTCCTGAGTACACTGAGGCTGCTCTCATGTCGATGCCACACTCTGTCAGGTCGGACTCATAGAAGATCAGGTTTCCTTTCTGCAGCTGATCAAAAGCCAGTTTTCCCAGAGACTCAATCATCTTCCTGGTGTCTGGACTCCAGTGTGGATCTGTCTCAGCTCCTCCTTCATACTTGACCTTCTTGACTTTGGCCTGAACCACCAGGTAGTGGATGTACATCTCAGTCAGGGTGCTGGGCAGCTCTCCTCCCTCTCTGCTTCCCAGCATCTTCTCCAGAACTGTAGCAGTGATCCAGCAGAACACTGGGATGTGGCACATGATGTGGAGGCTTCGTGATGTCTTCACGTGGGAGATGATGCTGCTGGCCTGCTGCTCATCTCTGGATCTCTTCCTGAAGTACTCCTCCTTCTGTGGGTCGTTGAACCCTCTGACCTCCGTCACCATGTCCACACAGTCAGGAGGGATCTGATTGGCTGCTGCAGGTCGTGTGGTTATCCAGAGGCCAGCAGAGGGAAGCAGCTTCCCCCTGATCAGGTTTGTCAGCAGCACATCCACTGAGGTGGACTCTGTCACATCAGTCAGGACCTCATTGTTGTGGAAGTCCAGAGGAAGGCGACACTCATCCAGACCATCAAAGATGAACACAACCTGGAAGAATTCAAAGCTGCAGATTCCTGCTTCTTTGGTTTCTCTGAAGAAGTGATGAACAAGTTCCACCAAGCTGAACTTTCTCTCTTTCAGCACATTCAGCTCTCTGAAGGTCAGTGGGAACATGAAGTGGATGTCCTGGTTGGTTTTGTCTTCAGCCCAGTCCAGAGTGAACTTCTGTGTTAACACTGTCTTCCCGATGCCAGCCACTCCCTTTGTCATCACTCTTCTGATTGGTCCATCTCTTCCAGGTGAGCCTTTAAAGATGTCTTCTGGTCTGATGCTTGTTTCTGCTCTGTCTGCTTTCCTGGAAGCTGCTTCAATCTGTCTGACCTCATGTTCTTCATTGACCTCTGCAGTCCCTCCCTCTGTGATGTACAGCTCTGTGTAGATGTCATTCAGGAGGGTCGGCTGTCCTGCTTTAGCGATGCCCTCAAACACACTCTGGAACTTCTTCTTCAGGCCACCTTTAAGTTTACGTCCACAAACTGCAGGAAGTTCTGAATGAAAACACAAGAAAGAAACAGTGAAGTAGAAGTAACCTGGATATTAAAGCAGCAAAGGACCAATGAGGTGAACATGACAGTTTGTCCCCTAAAGAATGAGTCTGAATCTATCTGGAGACTTTAGTAAATGTTCTGTTGATCAGCAGCTTCAGTCTCGACACAAATCCTCTTACTGCTCTGCAGACAGTCAGCCAGCTTCTCCTGCTTCATCCTCCTCAGGAACAACACTGTGATCTGCTGGAACATCTCTCTGCTGCTCCTCTGCTCTTCATCCTCACCCTCCTCATCCTCCCTCTGACTCCCTGAGCATTCTGGGTAATCTGGACTCACAACCTTCTGGATCTTCTTCAGCTCCTTCTTCACAAAAGTCACCATGTTGTCCTCCAGCAGCTGGAACACACAAATGTGACAATGAGCCATCAGAGTGAAACCATGGAGCCAAACATCACATCCATGTTGGACACACTGACAGTCCACTGGTCTACAAAGAGCAGCATGGAGACGCTTGAACACAACACATGGACCAGACCTTGTTGTTCATGTACGCACCATGAATATGGAGTCCAGGTGATGCTGCTGGACAGACGGAGCTGTGGGAACCTCTGAGCTCTGCTGCTCCACTCTGTGGATCAACATCAACACTTAGATGTCAGTACGTCTGTCCACACAGAGACAAACAGCAGCTACGACACCATCAACGTCTTCAGGAGACTCTGAACATGGAACAAGTCATCTCCACAGTTAAACCTCATCATGTCCCCCCCTCGCTGTGACGTGGACGTTCACAACAGACACAAACACTTTGGCTTTCAGAGCAGGTCGGACAACACGTCGTACAAACCAGTTCTTTTCTACAGTCACTGACTCTTTCTGTCAGTTACAGCTTACATCTGATCAGCAGACGGACGGACGCCTTTAAAGTTAATCCAGTAATCCTTTGAGTCGTCGCTGTTGAAAGACAGACAGCTGGGTTCAGGACAGTCTGGTCTCTGCTGCTGGATCCTGAAACAAAACCAGAACAAATAAAAACTGAAGGAAAAAATCTTCAAGCTGTTAATAAACACAAAACCCAGCTTTGAGTCTGAAACGTCTTTCTGTCAGTTTGACTGTCTCACCTTCCATCTGAAGACCGTCTAAAACCAAGAGGAAGATACTTTGACTGGTCACTCTTCATGGACACACAGCTGGATCCAGGTCCAGGTCCAGGTCCAGGTCCAGGTCCAGCAGAGTGTGGATGCTGCTGCTCTGGGCTTCAACACACACACAGCTGTGAGTGTGAATAATGACAGCAGTGATGTTGAGCTGAGCTCTGACACTTAGAGATGCTCATCTCACCTCTGAGCTTTGCTCTGGTTCTCATGGTCCCCACTCAGAGACCTTTTAGAGGGAGGGACTCCCTCCTCTCTGTCCTCACACTGATGCATAGCAGACAAACACAACAACCTGCTGGGAGAGTCACACATTAGTCCTCCTCCTTCCTCTCAGTCACATGACAAACACACACAGCTGTGATTGGAGGAAACCTGTCCAGCTGTGGGACAGCTGCTTCACCTCAACACTCAGTCTAAACTACTAGAAGCTCTTCAACATCTGACATGTTCCTCTTTGTCCAAGTCCTCTATATCCAGTCAGAGGCTGCAGTGGCAGCTGCTCCAACCATCCACAGTCAACCATGTTACCTTGATGCTGCTCACTTCACGTCCACATCAGCTCCACAGACGTTCTACCTTCATCTGTGGAGGAAACAGAGCAGAGCTGGAACAGGAGAGTTTCTCCACAGGAACAGTAAAGTCTGATGTGACCTTTAATGTTCACACGTTGCTGTCATTCTTCCTCATGTTCACATCAAGCACATCTCCATCCTTTAGAAACACTGCTTCATGTTGTCATCAGCAGCCTCTGGAACACAACAGCTGAGGTGAGTCTGGAGAAGAAAACCCAGAGCTGATCAATGACTGTGATTGTGGATGTAGAAACTTTCCAGAAGGAGTCTCCAACCAGTCTTCAGAGTCTCATGTGAATAATGTTTCTTCAGTCCAGAGGCTGGAACAACAAACATGAGCCAAATGTCCAGACTGTCCCTGAACACAGCGTCACACCGTCTTCTGTGCTTCTGCAACCTTCTTCTAAACTGTCCTCCTTTGTCTGTGAAGCCTCAACCCGTCCTTCTTCAAACCAACCACCACGTCTCAGCCATCATCTTGTTTGACTTCATTCAGATGTGGCTGTGATCTAATCCTGTCCAAAGTTTAACCACCTCCTTTCTTAAAGTCCCTCCCTCATTTGTTCTGTTGACCATAGACATATATACGTAGACGCCGCATTGACTGTGGAGGGACGTGCCTAAAGCTCCGCCATCTTGGTACAGGGCTAGCAGAGGGGGGAGTGAATGTAAGTCTATGGAGGTAAGAGGTACTCCACAATCTTAAAGTAGAATTATTCACTGAATTTTTGACCGATTTCCAAACGGTTTGGTTTGTTAAAAACGGCACACATGTAGCTTTGACACAGGATGCTTGGATGTTTTAGAAATGCCGGTTTTACTACCCAAATATAAATTCTACTTAACGTTGTCAGCAGACAATCTTCTGACAGAGACCTATGTCAGTAGAAACTGTAGTTGAAGGAGAGACAATAAACAACCTGACTAACAACTGTCACCGCAGTGACAGAGACCTGGCGATCAGTGTGATGCCGACGCCAGGCGTCAAAAATATCAACAAGATATGTCAGAAGAACTATGAAAATATGCCGGACTTTTGTGTCGCTTATGGGTGTTCAAATGAGCAGAACACACAAACCAGATCCCGTGGAATCACTTTTCACAGGTAAGGTGGACGTAAGAAGTAATACCAGGTTGTTAAATAGTGAAATAAATCCCGACAGGACGAACTGAATCTCTCCACTCCCATAATATAACCAGCTCACTTTACGTTATCCCACGTATAGCACAGCTGCTCACTAGTGAAAGAACTAATTTGAGACCTTATTTTGGTTAAAATGCAATGTTGTTCCATCTATAAACTGTCCCTGGTCTGGAACAAACAGACCATAGACTGCAGTGATTGACCAGTTAGAAGATTAATGATAGATATTGGATGTATTTAATACGTACATGTATTGTGTCTTTAACCTTAATGTGAAGGAGAGAGTTTCAACATCTTCCTCATCCCCAAACACTGCAACGGTTTTCTTCATGTTGTCTAATTGTTAAATACATTAACCACGTTAGTCCTGCAGAGAATGTTTGTGACAGTGAAAATGACCAATCTAAAAGTTAACATCAATCATCACATCATATAACGCATTCTGAAACATGTTGTGCTTTCAGATATGCTATTTTCTCTCTTTTGTTTCTTCTATAAGGGTTAAAGTGGTTAAATTACTCTTTTTTAAGTTTTTACAAAGGTGGCTGACTTCGGTTGATGGGAAGAAGATGCAAGGAAGACCAGAGTAAATATGGATGGGGGACACTGATGCTGGATGCCATAAAAAAACAAGTGCAATACAATCCCCCAACTCAAATAATAAAATGATAATAGCAATATTAATCACAATAATAATGATAATAATAAAATAATAATGATAATAGCCATTCTAATTATAATAATAGGGATAATTAAATGATGATAATAATAGAAATATTAATTATAATTAAATGATAAGAATAAAATGCTAATAGCATTATTATAGTATAATGATAAAATGACAAAGATAATAGCAATATTAATTATAATAATAGTGATATAATGATAAAATGACAAAGATAATAGCAATAAGAATTATAATAATATTGATAATAATAAGAACATGATTATAATAGTAGCAATAATAATTATAATGGTGATAATAACAAAATGATCATGAAATAACAATATTAATTATAATAATAGTGATCTAATAATAAAACAATCATGATAATAGCAACATTATAATATTAGTGATCTAATAATATACTTATAATAGCAATAATAATAATAATAATAATAATAATAATAACCAAAGCAATATATACCTACAAGCAATTCTCTGAATAAAGACCTGAACGTTTTCTGTTTTGCTTTTGTTCTATTTATGTCTGCCTGTCCGTCCTCCATGTCTGACGTTTGTAACAAACAATATATGTTGACAACTGATGGATTTATGATCACTGTTATAGTGCAGACATGTCATTCCTCTATAGACGTAATGCACTGTAGGGGCGAGTGGCACTGTACCAAGATGGCCGCCGCGTAGGCACGTCGGCTCCAATCGGCAGCAGCAGTCAGCGTCTACGTATATATGTCTATGCTGCTGACTACCTGCTATTTCCTGGCTTCCTGCCCTTGTCGGCCATCATGAGCTCCACTTCAACTCATAGCTGTGTTCAGAGGCAGAGAGCTTCCTGCTTCTGGCCTCGTGTTGCATCGACTCTCATTGGATCACACTTTTATCTTTTGTTTAGCGTTTAGCTCCAAGTTCAGGCCTCCTATTTAGGACTCATTTACACATCCTATTTTCCTAGTTTGAACATTTGCTCAGTTGCCAAATCTCCCAACAGCAGGCTGTCATTAAGGCTCGTTCTGTCCTTTCAGCTCTGATTTGAACGTTTCTATGTTTCATGTCTGCTGCCTGTCTGTCAACAGCTCTACTGCTGATACCAGATGGTCCAAAATCAGACGTTAGACTGAGTTTGGTTTGGTGGAAACCACAAAAATACACCATGAGATTTAGTTGTTTTGCTTTAAAGTGGAAAGAGAACAGAAAAGAAGTCAAACCACACCCAGTCAGGTTTGTTCTGGTGTCGCAGTCAGAACAGAGGAAACGAGCTGTTTGCTGGTTTCTGCCTCTTTGGACTGAATCCACTAACAAACTATCAGAGTCTCATCAGCTGAACTCACCAGAACCTGAGTCAGTCGTTGAGGAGCAGCAGTTGGATCCTGTTCAGACACAAACACAGACGTTATTCTGCCGTCGCTCTGACAAACTTTCACTTCCATCAGTGACGTAGGATCTCCTCTCAGTGTAGCTCCGCCTCTTCCTGCTGCTGCTTGTCAGGTCTGTTTCCTCCTTCAGCTTCACACCAGTTGAACATGGAGGAGGAGTTTTACTGCTTCATCTCCTTTCTTCCTGCACTTGGGTCTGATTGTGGTTGAATCTGCTGTAATAAAGACCATCAGTTTTATTTCACACCATCAGCTGCTGTTTGGTCCTGATGACTCCGTCTTTAGATTCACCTGTAACATCACACCTGTCCTCTGTCTGAACCTCTTCACTGCAGGTTTACAGGTGAGTCTACAGTCAACATGTGTCTCCATAGAATGAGCATCACTACAGTCTGATTCTCAGCTCTTCACTGGACCAATCCTCTGGTTTATTCTCTGCAGGAACCAAAGGATTTCCCTCTTTAGGGGAATGTAATGAGTCAGTGTCGCCACTAGATGGAGCTGTGAACCATAGAATCAGTGTTGTTCCAGGTAGGATGGAGTTCACAGTGATGGTGGATGTTCAGAGCTCCACTGTCAGCTGCTGGTCACATTTAACACTCTGAGGATTTGATTGGTCACTTCAAACATCAGCTTCCTGTTTGTGTCCCAGGTGATGGTTTGGAGAAGAGCTGAGCAGGTAATCAGGAGTCTCTCTTTAAAAAGCTCAATCAGACGTTCGGACTGGAGCTTTGGACTCAGAGAACAGAACAGGAAACAGTATTTTAAAGCAGCCTGGCAGCAACTTCACCACCATGATGGAGAGATTTCCACCGAGGCTCAGTCCATCTGTCAGACGCTGATCCTCACAGAGCTCTTTGTCACATTCACATGTTTAGTGGAGGTCCAGTGTTTCCTTCTCATGTTGTTCATCTGTCAGGACAATTCAAGACGCCTCTACAGAGCTCCAGGACCAGGACACAGATGAGACGCATTCAGGATTCTAGCAACGTCTAGTTTCCTCAACTTGTACCTGGTCAGAGCCTCCTTCTGAAAAGGCTTCCAGCAGATCAGAAGCACCAAGAGAACATCAGCAGAATAAAGGACATGATAAACGGACATTTTCCTACATGGACATAGAAGACATGACAGTAACTCTACATGTGTGTGGATCATATATATGGACATACTTATAAATGTTGAGACCTGCAGTGATAAAGTGCTCTGAGTTATTTGGTCCTAAAGGTTTATGAGGTCGTCTCCTTTCTCCTGCTGCTGTTACGTGTAGAGCAGAACAAGTCAGAACACAGAGGGATGTACATTCTACACTGGGATTTAAAACCATGTCAGTGTCTGAAGCTGTTCATGTTTACGGTGGACAGACCTGCTGGGACTGGACAGATGTTCTCCACCTGGACAGTTTCCACAGGATGAATTAACAGCCCTGAACTCCAATGATCAGAATGAGCAAAAAAAAAACCACTCATTTATGGAATCCAGCAACCATCATTTAGATCAAAGTGGACGAATTTAATGGTGTTGAACAGGAAAAGAATCAGCTGTGATGGAAACATGAAGGAACAACGTCAAGAAGAAAAGACTAAAATGAGCAACTAGACTTTTACTTTCCAAGATAATGATGTGAAACTGTGACTTGACTTTTGGTGCTTTTATTAAATCTGTCTTTAACTGTTAGCATGCAATTATAAAACATACATGATCAGTCCCTCCAGGACTTCTTGGGCGTTTTTCCAGATTGTTGCTCCTAAAATGCCTGAATTCGCGGCAGCTTTTCTAAAAAGTTGCGATGAAAGTTGCGATGAAAGTTGCGATGAAAGTTGTGATGTTTTAAGTGTATTTGTGTCGATGAAATTGCGGGAGACAGTAAAAAATTGCTTAAGAGTTGCATTTTTTCTTTGTTTTGTATTAAACATTAAAAATGTTAAAAGCTTAAAAAGTTAATTTCACATCCTGGCACACACTTATTCACACACACGCTCACAGCTTAATGAATCTAACTGACCTTCATTGTTTCAGTGCTGCCACAGATCTGGATCAACAGCTTCATCACGGTGTTTTGTCTGGTCTGTGGTCCGCTGGTTTCACCCATTCTCCTGATATGTTTACGGTAGAAAAGTGTTTGTCAGTGGATGGTTTTGGTTTGTGTTCCGCCTCAATATTCCACGGGGTGAAAACAGTTTAGCTCCGCTTTGGTGAAGAACATCAGGGAATTGTTTTTGGTCTTTAGCAGTATTTTTTGTTGGTAAGTGAGAGATATTACGGTCGCACATGTCTGCATCTTCAAACTATATACAGGAAAGTGAATTCGGTGACGTACGTTCATTACGTTTGCACTGGGGACTGCTATGATGAGAAGCCCCTGACTGTAGTGTGCAGTTCGGGAGCTCAGCGTTCAACTTTACTTCATTTTGCAACAGTCTGATGACAGTCTAACCCTCATCCTGCAGCGTATCTAATGCAATTCAGAGTGGAACCAAATACAGGTTTGCGACTATGCTAGGAGCAGAAGACGGAGCTTGTTTTTACTGTCCCCGGAGGAGTCAAATGTTAGATTCAGCCAATAGCATGCCGACGTTAAGCGTTGAGCTCCCGCCCTGAACTGTGGATTCAGCCAATAGCATGACGACTTTGAGCAACGCTGAGCTCCCGCCCTGAACTGCACGATAGAGTCGGGGGTACCTGACTATGATTGGTGGAACTCACGGGAGGCGGGACAAAATTGCGGAAAAGTCGCGGTGATTGGACAAAATTGCAAGGTCGTGCAGAATTGGCGGAGTTTGGTTGAATTTGCGTTAATTGTTGCGATTGCAGCATCGCGAATTCCTGGAGGGACCGGCTTTTATCATCTCCTGAAGTTTCATTCAGGTTCTCACCATCATTAATTAATTAATTCCCACCAACACAGAGCTGGGCTCGCGCTCTGGCTTCCTCACAGAGCTAAGCTAACTAGCTAGCAGGCTAACGGACAACTTTTTAG
>JAMOIN010001187.1:0-22241 GCA_024666655.1 Dascyllus trimaculatus
TTTCTATTGGCCGAGAGGCTAAACAGGTGGGCAGACTGGCAGCCTGTCGTCCAATAGCTGTGAGGACGAGGAGGAGGTGGGCGGGACTCTCTGAGTAGCCTGTTAACTGATTAATTAACCCCGGCAGGTAAAGGAGAAGAGGTCTGGGTGCATCCAGACACTGTGTGTGTGTTCAGGATATGAAAATGAATGAAGGTCCCCCAGAAAGCAGCTCGTTAATTATCCAATTTAAAGTGATGAAATTGAAACTTGAACCCCACAAACGAATTAATTAGCCTAATTGTTGGTGTGTGTGTGTGTCTCTGTTTGTGTGTGTCCTACTTCATTATTCAGCTGAACTAAATACAAACATTACTTAAATATTTCTGCAGAAAAACAAAGACTTTAATAGTTTAATTAAGAATGACAGGAGACTAAGAGCGGGAAAAATAGAAACTTTCTGCTGAGTTTTATAGCAGCCGAACGTTAAATGACACATGAAGAGCCATCTGGAGGGAATTAAATCAGAGTAAACAGTGATTCTATGGAGGGAAACTGGTCAGCTGTGATGTAAAGTGTGCATTATTTGCAGTTAATGAGTTTAAATATCAGACAACACGGCTAAACGTTGCTTTAAATCAGCTTTACTGTCTCGTTTATGGGAAGATAGAAGCTCAGAGACTCATTAACAAAGTGGTGATGACATCAACAGGCCGCTGTGACCTCTGACCCCCGGCCTCGTGTACTCGCTATTGGCTGTTTGTAATGTTGTGTGATCTGAGAGGTGCACGGAGAAGCTTCCCCTTCACATCCCACTGACACCGGCTCTAATGAGGTGGTGGAAGGTGACGGAGTTAAAGGTCGCGCTCTGGCTCGGCGGTCGGCAGGCGGTGACGGATTCCTGTCTGAGCCGGAGGTCGGAGGTCAGACAGTCGGGTCGGGGGGTCAGAGTGGGAACGCAACACTGAGCTCGCGTCCAGATAGTCTGAAAGTGAGTTTGTGTTGCTTTTTACGACTTTGTGTTGGGCTGTCATCAGTTGTAGAAGTTCCTCGCAGTGTTTGTTGGCCTGTGAGTAAAACTTTGGCTTCGTCTGAATGGATTCAGTCGCTTTGGTTCGCTCATTCTCTCAAACCAAGTCACAGTTTTTTCAAATAGGTGTTAAAACAACACTCACATGCCATTTGTAGTACGAAGAATGTTCTGCTGTCGTCTTCCCTCCTGTTCACGAATAGATCCTCTCCTAACTAGATTCCTGTGTGACACAACCAACATCTCTCCTCCTTCTGAGCAAAAATGTACTTTATCCAAAGTTAATCTGAGGCTTCAGCAGTCTAACATAATTAAATCTGCAAAATTAAAGTGGGGAACTCCCAAAGTTAATGTGTTTTTAATGCATTTTCCATGCAAATGTATCTGAAATTCAGGAAAATCAGCAAAAGAAAATGCAAATGGATGCCAGTTTCCATCCAGCAGCATGATGTGAATATTAGGAGCTGAGATAAATCATTGCAAGAGATTCCAATGAGATGATGTAGTTTAATGAGCTCCAGTTAGAACTCAAACTGTGAGGAAGAATGAAGAAACCTCTCTGCTAGCTTCATGCATTCATGTCAAAAGGACAAAGTTTCCTCACACCGGTCTCAAGTTTTCATTTTACACTTAAACAAACAGAATGCTGCTTTTACTTCCACTTCCTGCTAATGTTCAAATCCTTGCATCGAAATGAGATTTAAAATAATCACCTGAATTCAGTGCGTCTCTTGGAGGCAAAATAATAATAAAAATGCACCTTGAACACCTCACATGCTTAATATAGTACATGTTAGATATGCAGCCGTGCACTGGGAGGCTTCTAGTCTCCATCAGTAGCTCAAACAGACGAAAAAACAACATTTAAATTGAAAAGAATGAAATAAGGAGTTTTAATGTCAGATTTACTCAAGTAGAAACCAGGTGAGTTTAACTACTTGGGCTGTGGAGCATCTTAAATGTGGAAATTCTCAGCTTATCATGTATATTTAACTGTGCAAAGTTAAAATCATGATTGATATTGGATTATTGTGCAGCCCCAGTTCAGTGAGTCACACTTTTGCACTTGACTTTATTGTTACTTCCACATCTCCAGCTTTCTTTGAATGTTGGATGCGGCTACTTTTCCTTCTGTACATGTGGAGGGTACAGATTCAAAGGACTGAAAACATCCACAAAAAGACTGTTCAGGCCTCAGATCAACTTCCTGAACTTCAGAGGGATTTTTTTTTAACATTTTATTGTTAGAAGCACATTAAAGGAGCATCTGGTGGCCTCATGGCTCAGACTCATTCCACAGAACCACACGACTCACATCCTCCTGTTTGTTTCTACGTTCATATGGACGCCGGATTATTGTTTGAAGACAGACAGAAGAACTCTGGATTGATCCTTTAAGCAGCAGCTTCCTGTCCTCTGCTTTCAGTTCGTTCACCAAATGTTGAAGCTGTTGTCAGGATTTGGCCCCATAATGGTGTTGAGCCCAGGCCAGAGTTTAAAACTCCACAAGGTCATGAAGGGACATGTTCCCACCATTTCATTAAACCGTGGTTACAAGACAAAAAGATCAGGTTCATTTTTGGATATGTTCCAGAATACTTTTGGACATTTTGTTAATGTTGTTATTTTCAGATCATATATTGTTATTTTTAGACTTATTATTAGTATATATTTTTTATATTTTATTACTATTTTCCAACTTTAGTCTGAAAGAAAACACTAAAAACTGTCAAAACAAATGTTGAGGACAATCTAACAACAAAATATTGCATAATTAGTTATTTCTTTGACAATGTTTAGGATAGCTTTCAGATTAGCATCCACATACCTGAGGTTGTCTCTGATTAGTAATTATTTGTATTCTGTGGTTCTGACCTGGTTCTGGTGCTGACAGCAGCCTGTGGATATAAAGCATCTACTGGAGTTTCTCTGCTGTCGGTCAGCTGGTTTCTGACTCAGCAGCTCGTCTCTCTCTCTCTCCTCGTCCTGCAGTGCTTCTCTCTCGCCCCTTTGTCCGGTCCGACTGTGATCCGGTCGGTTTCCTCCGGCTCAATGAGCTGCTTCTGGGCCTGCAGCGAACACGTGAATCACGCTCTGACTGAGTCCAGCTGACCAGTTTGAGGCGCGATCGAAGCCAAACGTTCTTTCTGGTCACAGATTTTGTGCAGTTAAATGTTGACAGCAGATTAGACGCAGTTTGCAGCCAGGCTGATCTGAATATGTGAGCAGAATGTGTGATTGTGACGAGGACAGAAAGTGACAAAACTGCAATCTGAACAGCAACAATATGGAGGCTGCTGCAAGAGACGAACACGAGGCGACGGGAGGCTCATTTATGCAGCAAACAAGCAGGAAAGTCACAATGTACAGATTTAAAACTCACTGCTGGGAGGGTTAATGTGATTTAAGGACATGAATGAAACAAAATCATTTTAATGGCCACAAACACTATCTCTGTAATAGAGAAAAAATACCAGAATGCACTCAGGACTGTCATTTTGATCAGTATTGGAACAGTGATTATTTATTGATTTTTTTATTACATTTTATTACATTTTCACAATAATATCAACTGAGTGCTGCTTTCATGTCCAGTTTCTGCTAATGTACAAACCTTTGCATCGAAATAAGTAAGTAAAAGTTAAAGTAAGGTTTAGAATAATAAAATTGCTTCCTAAATGTATCACATGCATGCTATGGTACATGTTAGCTAGTTAGCTGTGCACAGAGAAGCTTCTAGTCTCCATCAGTTACTGCTGCAGCTCAGACAGCTGGAAAACTAACGATGAGATTGATAAATAGCTAAAATGCTTTTTATGGCCCCAGATATTATCTCTTAAATAGAGAAAAAATACTAGAATACACTCAGGACTGTCATTTTCATCAGTACTGAAACTGATTATTTATTACATTTTGCTGCTTTGACATCTGATTTCTGCTAATGTACAAACCTTTGTATCGAAATAAGACGTAATTCAGTGCATCTTACAGGCAAAATGTGAGGAAAATTGCTTCCTGAATGCATCGTGTGTGTGCTACAGTGCATGTTAGCTAGTTAGCTGTGCACAGAGAAGCTTCTAGTCTCCATCAGTTGCTGCAGCAGCTCAGACAGCTGAAGACCAACAATGAGATTGATAAATGATATTTTTTTCCTTCATGATGAATGAATAAATTCTTTTTTTCATGAAGGAAAAAAATAATAGAATAAACCGTGAAAAGTATTTCAAGGCACCGTTTCCCACCATTTAATTAAATAATAAAGTCAAAATAAAGTTCTAAGATTTCGATAAACCTTTAAAAATTAACATTAATTTGATGGTTTGCATTGACACAATAAAGTTGCCTCATCTTGATATTTTGTGTGATTTAAACTGAAACTCCTGTACTAGCTGATTTAAAACTAAACTCAAGTTGAGGAAACTGAATGAAATGGGCTTGAAAATGAAGTTTTTCCTCACTTTGTGTTCAGGATTTTAAGTTTCAGCCTTGATCTTAACATTTCTGGACAATTTCAAACAGTTAAGACTGATCATTAGAAATACCTTTAATTGAAAAGGAGAAGCTCATTCCACTAAGTCAGTGTCGTGTGTTGGCTGGACATAATGTCAGTAGAAAAGGCTGATAAACGTTGCATTAGCTGTTTTTACTGAACCCAAACAATCGTATTTTGCAGTAAAGAAAGAGCAGCAACAGAGCAAAGCCTACTAAGATTATCAGTCGTTCCATTTCCTGTAGCAGAGGTTGATTTTGTCACAGATTGTTTGATGATTCCACCTTTAATTAGAGACCCAGAACTGTTTTTTCACAGCTTTTTAGCTGCACAGGGACATGACACCTCCATCAGGGTTTCCCTGACTCAGAGTGAGCCTCTCAGGGTGAAATATTCCCTCATCAGACAGAAATCTGAGAATTTCCTCTTATTTCTGACCATTTCATAAACAGAAAGGCCTTTTTGTGCTTCTGTAAATGAAACCTCAATTCTCTAAGTGCTTGTTTTATCCTCGGTTCTGGTTATTCTGGTTTAAACTTATTTGTGTGCTGCCAAAAATTCCTCTCTGCAGGAAAAACATGTATATTTTAATAAATTGAAGCTCCCGAGCTGGAAACCACTTTTATAACTTATGTTTAATGGTTTTCAAACAGCAGTTTAGGAGTGAAATCAGCATTAAGCATGCTGCTTCCTGTTTTAAGTCATACCGACGTTGCTGCTAACAACACAGACTGCACATGTCGTTTCTAGGACGTAGAATTTGAAGCCAAATGAAGTCCAGCCTGGACCTCCTGCTGGTTTTACGTCTGAGCCTCCCCCTCCTCCACCTCAACCCCCATCTCAACACTACCCCTCCCACCACTCGACTGCCCCTCCAGACCTCTAACTGCCCCTCCACCTCCACCTCCACCTCCTTCCAGCCAAATGGTTCCTTTTGTGGTCGAAGCCATTTGTTTCTCAACAGGCTGCTCAGGAGGAGATCTGCTTCCTCCTGTCCCTCTTCTTCACGACAGTTTAATAGAATCAAATCTGCGTTTTCTGTCCTTTAAAAACACTCGGTGACAGCTGTGGATGAAGCTGATGCACTGAAATAAGCTTTCCTCTTCCGATTCCACTTCAGAGAAATGTCAAAGCCATGAAGTGTCTCAAACCAGAAAACAGAACAAACATCTGAGATAAAACGATGAATCCAGGGTTTAAGGAGCAGATTATGACCTCGTGATGGTGTGTTTTGTCTCTTGACTGCTATAATTTGGATTCGTGGAAGGATTAACAACAAAAGCAGCAGGTGGAGGAATGTTTGGGAGGGTCTGTTAACCCTCTCCTCCTCTTCCTCACCAGGAGACACAAAAGGGACAAACAGTCACATGACTCAGTGAAGAGGCTGCTTTGAGATCATTTTTAACCCCTGAATGACTGGAGTTCTATTAAACGTCTGGTTGGTCAGCAGGTCAGTTAAACAGGTCACATCTGGGCGTACAGACCATAATAAGATAATAAATAAGGTCTAGAATGTATTAGAAATACTGTAATATGGCATTAAACTGCAGGAAAAGATGATTATCAGCTTTTCGTGACACATTTACTGATAATTTTAGTTTCACAAGCATCTAAAGAGGAATATGTAAACATTTTAGACGGGTCTACTTTTCTAATCCACTCATGTTTCATCATCTTTAGAATAAAGTCTACATTTATCTATTGCAGTGTTGTTAATAGCAGTTTATTTCCAGATGTATAAGCTCAGAAAACAGAAGAAATATTTATTGTGGGAATGCTACCAGTGACTAATTTGGATGCTGATTAAACAGAAATTCTTTCCAACATTGTAATAACATTTTCTGACATTTAAAAAATATTTTCAGGCATAGTAACATTAGTGGGGCATTTTAGCAGCATTTTCAGACATTTAATACTCATTTTTTATGTATACTATTGGCATTTTGATAGTGATTGATATATTTTACATCAATACTTTCTGACATTTTATTTTATTTTTTTATTTTACATTTTTTTATATTAATATTTTTAATCATTTAATTAGTATTATTTGATTCTGATTTTTAACATTTGATTATTATTTTCTGACATTTAAATTTCTTAAGATTTTTAGACTTATTTGAATTATTTTTTGCATTTTAATAATAGTTTCCTACATTTTATTAATATTTTGGGACATTTTATTCATATTTTAATATTATTTTCAGTATAGTCTAAATGTAAAAAAAACCCTTGAAAAAAATGTAAAAAATCGAGCAAAATTTAGCAGTAAGGTTAAAAACATTACTTGCTTTAAGAGCCATTTAAAACTATTATCCTAAAAACCTTAAAACTGTAGCACTGCGATTTCTGTATAGAAGTTACAGCAGTATTCATTTGACCAACTCATACAGTGCATACCTGCATACTCACTGCATTTGTCGTCTCCTGAGAGTCGTCCATGTGAACAGTAGAAGTTGCATCGTGTTAATAAGTGACATTACGTTGCATCATGTGTTTCATCTGCAGTTTCTGCCTCAGCAGCAGCTCTGTGCTCCAAACAGTGAAATGAATGAAGTTCAGTTTTATTTCACGCAGTGCTACAACAGTTGAGCTGCTGTTTAAGGGCCCCTGAGCTGCCAGAAGGGCCCCAAACTGAACATAAACGTGGATTTTGTCAGTTTATTCTGTTGTACATAAGTATGTTAGGATGCACAGATTTTTATGGCCCCCAGTAAGACCATTAAACTCCAAATCTGCTCCTCTATGACAAAACAAGCAGCATCTCCTGGGTTCTTATCAACATCCAGCTTATGGCGCCTAAAACTCCTGATTTGAGTGTTTTCTGCTCTTTAACAGCTGCTTTTTCTACCACATGACCTTGAAGCAGCAATAATAGGAGCTAACGCGGAGGCCAAGCAGGAAGCTAGCAGCAGGTTTAGCATCCTGAGCTAATGAGGAGCGACAGCATTAATGTGACTGAGAGCTGCAGCCTCATGTTCCTGAACACACCACACTCTGTTCTGTCCTCCTGCGTCTATATTTAGCCGCCGTTCGATCCCCGTGGCGTGTCGAGCAGTCGATAAAATCAGCCGCTCGCCGTCGGACATCGTGTCTGAACCTGATCCACCCCCCCCAGCAGGAAGCGGCGGTCCGGACACTTCCTCCTGTCTGCCGGTGAAAAACGAGCGCTCGCTGCTCGACGGAGGGATTTCAGTCGCTGAGGTTTAATACCGGCAGAGTCACCTTCATGATAACAGCAGCAGCGGAGCAGGGAGGTCAGAGGTCAGAGGAAATCTCTCAGTGAGCATCGAGCCACGACACAAAACTCGTGGAGGTCAACGTGATGTTTATTTCTTTATTTCTCTTCTAAAGTCAACACTTGAGTCTGTAACCTGCAGCTTTTACTTTAGATTTAGTTCTCAGTCATATCTTTTTGTACCAACTAAACATCTCTGAAGTATGTTCACAAATTTTGGCCAATTTCTCTTTTACTGTATCTATATACAACATATCCACACTGTAAAAAAAAAGAAAGAAAAATATTACTTATGTTTTAAAAGCAATTTGCTGCTGCTTTACAGATTTTCCCCATTTTGTTAAATTGCTATTAATACTTAGTAAAATCACAGAAAACATATTAAGTAGAAAATACAATAATATAAAATATAGTAAAAATTTAAAAAAAATAGTAAAAAAACATCAACAACAACAACAATAATAATAATAATAATAATGATAACTAGAACTGCAAGCAGTTATGAAAGGGGGCCAAGCCCCCTTGCGCGACTCGGTCCCCTGGTCTCACGGAGCCCAGGTCTCGCGGAGCCAACGGCGGTCCGGCCAAAAAGACCAGGGGCACGGGGCGAGCGTCACGATACCGGTCAACGTCTCACCAGCAGTGTTGTAATGGTCATGGGAAGAGCACCGGAAGCGTGAAAGGCTGAATGTGTCAGCTGTAACAAGTCACACCCACTTTGACCAAATGTTACCAAATTTCACAGCTGGCCTCGGGAGCAAGCCCACATCATGCTCACCAAATTTGGTGCCAAACCGATCAACTTTCATGTTCTTGAATTTTTCCAGTTTATAGCGCCCCCTATTGGCCAATTTGCGCCAAATTTGGCACAGAGCCTCTGGTTGACCTCTGACACAAGTGACTTGAGTTCAATGTGGATAGCTGTCACGGTGACAAAATTATGCAACAGTATGTGCTTTTTAGCTAGCAGAAAAAATTGTGTATTTATAAGTCGCACATTTTTTGAAGTAGCAAAATTCTTTTGATAACTTTTGCTCAGACCCATCTGGAGATTGTATGTGCAAGGTTTGGTGCAGATGGAGTTTAAACTGTAGGAGGAGTTCAAAAAAGTAGGTTTTTGATGTGTATTAACGTACAAAGAGAAATGTGCAGTGGAAGTGGGCGTGGCCTATGTCAGAAGATGCAACACTATTTAGGGAACATGTAAATATAAAGTTTACCAAGACGTGATTTAAAATGTGAAAGTTACAGGCCAAAATGCGTTTGCAACCGTTATAGCGCCACCTAGTGGATTAGACGCATAATTTGTGGTGTGGTTGGTCTGTGTGCTCTTCTATATATACCCTGTAATTTTCACAGTCGTCAGTATAATACTTGAGCTGAAATAACCGTTTGTTTTTTACCTTGTAATAAGCCACGCCCACTTTGACCATTCATGAATAACATTAAGCTATGGCCTCAGGTGTGACCCAGCATCATACCTACCAAATTTGGGAAAAATCGGTCTTGACATTTAAAAGATATAAATTTCCCATATTTACAGCGCCCCCTAGTGGCCAACATGAGCCAAATTTGGCTCATATCCACACAGTCACATGACAACATGAGATCTCAGGCTTGGTGTTATTAGCATTTATGTTGACCAAGATATGCAACAGTTAGCATTTTTATAGCTAGGTATAAAAATTTTTGCGTTAGTAAATTGCGCATATTTAGACGGAACAAAATTCTTTTGATAAGTTTAGATCAGGTCCAGATGAAAACTGTATGTGCCAAGTTTCACACTGATTGGACAAAAACCCAAGGAGGAGTTCGAAAAAGTACGTTTTCCAGTTTTTGCCATTTTGCGAAAAAAAATTATAGGCGGAAATGGGCGTGGCTTATTCCAGATGATTCAGTGCTATTCAGGGAATCTGTGGATAAGAAGTTTTCGAATGTGCGACATACGGTGTGGGAGTTATAACCCCAAACATGTTGACTTTGGTTATAGCGCCCCCTGCTGGCAAACATGTGCAATTTTTTGCATCTGAGGTAAGGGCAGGGGTCTGGACCAACCCTCCAAATGGCACCTCCCTCCCTTGCACGGTATAGCCTGCAGCACCACTTTTATCAACGGAAAAATAAAAATAATTAAAGCTGCAAGCAGCGATGAACGGGTCCTCGCACCCCTTGCTTGTCGGCGACCCCAAGCACGTCCGTCAGGCGATGCTGCGACCAGGAGCGCATATAGGCCCATGAATGCAACAAGAGCTGGATTCTGAACACACAGGTCAAATTTCTGGCAGACTGGATTATTACAGACTGTTTATGCAGCACTTACTGTCCATCCAACAGGTGGCGCTATCACTGTGACTGTATATTGGTCTATGGAAATCATCAGGGCTGTAACCTGATCACACATTTAAAGTTTGAGGCAGATAGCAGCACATACAGGGGATTTAACAAGACTTCCTCCTTTTTGGCGAAGCATCAAAGTTCAGTCGGCCGCCATGGCCACGCCTTTTGGGTGTGGCATACCATTTTCACATATTTTCAACCTGAAGATGTGTTCCATGTATTGTCGCAATTTCAGATGTTTTGGAGTTATCGTCTGTGAGCAATTAATTTTTGAAAATGACCAAAAACAGCAAAAATCCCACATTGAAATCCAAATGGCCGACTTCCTGTTGGGTTTAGAGAATGGCTCCAAGAGACTTTTTTGTTCACACTGATGTGCTAAATATGCATGCCAAATTTTGTAGACGTAGGTTGAATTTGATTAGTGGGCCATTTTTTAAAATGCTGCAGGGGGCGCTATGCCACATGCTGTGAATGTATTTTGGCACATGGATGTGGTCAGGGCAGGAGTGTGATTAAACATGTAAAGTTTGAGGCAGATTGGAGCAAGCAGAGGATATTTACACAGCAGTTGATATTTCATGGCGAAAGATCAAACTTCAGGGGGTCGCTATGGCCACGCCCTTTGACATTGGAGGAAGCTTTTTATAACTTTTGATCATAATGTCCTGGTGTATATACTGGTCAAATTTGAGGTCTGCGCGAGTTATCCCCTAGGAGGAGATAGTTCTCAAAAATGAACAACATTCGTCAAAATTTGTCCAATTAATTCAAAATGGCGGACTTCCTGTTGGGTTTAGGGCGTGGCTTCAAGAGGATTTTTTGTGCGTCCTGATGTGTTCTATATGGCCCCCAAATTTTGTGGACGTAGGTTAAATGTACTGTGGGGGCTGTTTGTTAAAAATGCTGTAGGGGGCGCTATAACACGTGCTGTGCTGAGATGCATACAGTTTTCTTCCTTTCGGTGGTGGTGATGTGTGTGCAAATTTTGGTGATGTTTTGATAATTCTTGAGCTGTCAAAGGCAAGTTGTTTTTTTATCAACTTTGCATTGCTACAGCAACAGCGTTTTGTAAAATTCCAAAATCTTCACACTGTGCCATGATAATGGTGTGAATACTCATCACAACAATTTTCAGAATTATTTGACCAAGTTTAGGCCAATTGGATGGGCAAATGTAATTCCAAAACGTCCCATTGCCAGTTGGTGGCGCTATGACTATTTCAAAATTTTTTAGTGTGGATGTCTTCAGACTGTACATGACATTCTGAATGTGAAGTTTGGAGCAGATAGGTTCTTGTTCAGCTGAGATATAGACCCTTGAATTTTCATGGCGAAACATCAAAATTCGCCACGGTGTCACAGACACGCCCTTCGATGACACGTCACCATTGTCTCTGTGATTCATCATCAATGTGTTCAGGCTTATGTCAGAAGGTCTGAGGTGAATCTGGACAACGGGTTGACAACAGTACATAAAAGTATTAAAAAAGCAAAAATCCTGTTGCCACTAGGTGGCGCTATGACTGTGAGTGAATATTATCATATGGATGTCATCAGCTCAGGTCTGTGATCATACATGTAAAGTTTCATTCAGATTGGAGCATGTTCAGAGAGTTAGACCTGCACTTCCTGTTGCATGGCGAAGGATCAGTAATTCGGGGGGGCTGCCATGGCCACACCCTTTGACTGACATAGAAGACTTTTATAACTTTTCATCAGGAAGGTCGGTTGTATGTACAGAACAAATTTCAGGTCTCTAAGACTTACCCCCTAGGAGGAGTTCATCACAGATTTTTCACAGTTAACGCAAGATATGTCACTTCCTGTTGGGTTTAGAGCATGGCTATGATTGACTTTTTTGTCTTTCCTGATGTGCTGAATATGCCTGCAAAATTTTTTAGCTGTATATGAAATGTCCTTCCAGTTAGTCTAATAGCACTTTTTAAAATTTTGCAGGGGGCGCTATGGAGCCATTTTGGGACACACATACACAGACCCAATAAAATATCAAATTTTTCACCGGTCCTGATGTGTGTGCAGATGTTGACGCGAATCGGTGCATGTTTAGGCCCTCAAAAAAGCAATTCATTTGGCGGTAAAATAATAATAATAATAATTAAAGCTGCAAGCAGCGATGAACGGGTCCTCGCACCCCTTGCTTGTCGGCGACCCCAAGCACGTCCGTCAGGCGATGCTGCGACTGGGAGCGCGTTTAGGCCCAATAATGCAACGAGGGCTGGATTCTGAACACACAGGTCAAATTTCTGGCAGATTGGATTATTACAGAGTGTTTATGCAGCACTTACTGTCCATCCAACAGGTGGTGCTATCACTGTGACTGTATATTGGTCTATGGAAATCATCAGGGCTGTAACCTGATCACACATTTAAAGTTTGAGGCAGATAGCAGCACATACAGGGGATTTAAGAAGACTTCCTCCTTCCTGGCGAACCATCAAAGTTCAGTCGGCCGCCATGGCCACGCCCTTTGGGTTTGGCATATGATTTTCACATATTTTCAACCTGAAGATGTGTTCCATATATTGGCACAATTTCAGATGTTTTGGAGTTATCGTCTGTGAGCAATTAATTTCTGAAAATGAGCAAAAACAGCAAAAATCCGACATTGAAATCAAAATGGCCGACTTCCTGTTGGGCTTAGAGAATGGTTCCAAGAGACTTTTTTGTTGACACTGATGTGTTACATATGCATGCCAAATTTTGTAGACGTAGGTTAAATTTGATGAGTGGGCCATTTTTTAAAATGCTGCAGGAGGCGCTATGCCACATGCTGTGAATGTATTTTGGCACATGGATGTGGTCAGGGCAGGAGTGTGATTAAACATGCAAAGTTTGAGGCAGATTAGAGCAAGTAGAGGATATTTACACAGCAGTTGATGTTTCATGGCGAAGCATCAAACTTCAGGGGGTTGCTATGGCCACGCCCTTTGACATTGGAGGAAGCTTTTTATAACTTTTGATCATAATGTCCTGGTGTATATACTGGTCAAATTTGAGGTCTGTGCGAGTTATCCCCTAGGAGGAGATAGTTCTCAAAAATGAACAACATTCGTCCAAATTTGTCCAATTAATTCAAAATGGCGGACTTCCTATTGGGTATAGGGCGTGGCTCCAAGAGGATTTTTTGTGCGTCCTGATGTGTTCTATATGTCCCCCAAATTTTGTGGACGTAGGTTAAATGTACTGCAGGGGCTGTTTGTTAAAAATGCTGTAGGGGGCGCTATAACACGTGTTGTGCTGAGATGCATACAGTTTTCTTCCTTCAGCTGGTGGTGATGTGTGTGCAAATTTTGGTGATGTTTGGATAATTCTAATGCTGTCAAAGGCAAGTTGTCTTTTTATCAACTTTGCGTTGCCACGGCAACAGCGTTTTATAAAATTCCAAAATCTTCACACTGTGCCATGATCATGGTGTGAAGACTCATCACATCTATTTTCAGAATTATTTGACGAAGTTTAGGCCAATGGGATGGGCAAATGTAATTCCAAAACGTCCCGTTGCCAGTTGGTGGCGCTATGACTATTTCAAAATTTTTGAGTGTGGATGTGTTCAGACTGTACATGACATTCTGGATATGACGTTTGGAGCAGATAGGTTCTTGTTCAGCTGAGATATAGGCCCTTGAAATTTCATGGCGAAACATCAAAATTCGCCACGCTGCCACAGACACGCCCTTACATGAAACGTCACCATTTTCTTTGTGATTCATCATCAATGTGTTCAGGCTTATGTCAGCAGGTCTGAGGTGAATCTGGACAACGGGTTGACAACAGTACATAAAAGTATTAAAAAAGCAAAAATCCTGTTGCCACAAGGTGGCGCTATGACTGTGAGTGAATATTATCATATGGATGACATCAGCTCAGGTCTGTCATCATACATGTAAAGTTTCATTCAGATTGGAGCATGTTCAGAGAGTTAGACCTGCACTTCCTGTGGCATGGCGAAGGATCAGTATTTCGGGGGGCTGCCATGGCCACACCCTTTGACCGACATAGAAGATTTTTATAACTTTTCATCAGGAAGGTCTGATATATGTACGGACCAAATTTCAGGTCTCTAAGACTTACCCCCTAGGAGGAGTTCATCACAGATTTTTCACAGATAACGCAAGATATGTCACTTCCTGTTGGGTTTCGAGCATGGCTATGATTGACTTTTTTGTCTTTACTGATGTGCTGAACATGCCTCCCAAATTTTGTATCCGTCGATGAAATGTCCTTCCAGTTAGTCTAATACCACTTTTTAAAATTTTGCAGGGGGCGCTATGGAGCCATTTTGGGACACACATACACAGACCCCATAAAATATCAAATTTTTCACCGGTCCTGATGTGTGTGCAGATTTTCACGCGAATCGGTGCATGTTTAGGCCCTCAAAAAAGCAATTCATTTGGCGGTAAAATAATAATAATAATAATAATAATAATAATAATCTCTAGCATTACAATAGGGTCTTCGCACCATTCGGTGCTCGGACCCTAATTAAAGCTGCAAGCAGCGATGAACGGGTCCTCGCACCCCTTGCTGGTCGGCGACCCCAAGCACGTCCGTCAGGCGATGCTGCGACCGGGAGCGCATTTAGGCCCATGAATGCAACCAGGACTGGATTCTGAACACACAGGTCAAATTTCTGCCAGATTGGATTATTACAGAGTGTTTATGCAGCACTTACTGTCCATCCAACAGGTGGCGCTATCACTGTGACTGTATATTGGTGTATGGAAATCATCAGGGCTGTAACCTGATCACACATTTAAAGTTTGAGGCAGATAGCAGCACATACAGGGGATTTAACAAGACTTCCTCCTTTCTGGCGAAGCATCAAAGTTCAGTCGGCCGCCATGGCCACGCCCTTTGGGTTTGGCATATGATTTTCACATATTTTCAACCTGAAGATGTGTTCCATATATTGGCACAATTTCAGATGTTTTGGAGTTATCGTCTGTGAGCAATTAATTTCTGAAAATGAGCAAAAACAGCAAAAATCCGACATTGAAATCAAAATGGCCGACTTCCTGTTGGGCTTAGAGAATGGTTCCAAGAGACTTTTTTGTTGACACTGATGTGTTACATATGCATGCCAAATTTTGTAGACGTAGGTTAAATTTGATGAGTGGGCCATTTTTTAAAATGCTGCAGGGGGCGCTATGCCTCATGCTGTGAATGTATTTTGGCACATGGATGTGGTCAGGGCAGGAGTGTGATTAAACATGCAAAGTTTGAGGCAGATTGGAGCAAGCAGAGGATATTTACACAGCAGTTGATGTTTCATGGCGAAGCATCAAACTTCAGGGGGTTGCTATGGCCACGCCCTTTGACATTGGAGGAAGCTTTTTATAACTTTTGAACATAATTTCCTGGTGTATATACTGGTCAAATTTGAGGTCTGCGCGAGTTATCCCCTAGGAGGAGATAGTTCTCAAAAATGAACAACATTCGTCCAAATTTGTCCAATTAATTCAAAATGGCGGACTTCCTGTTGGGTTTAGGGCGTGGCTCCAAGAGGATTTTTTGTGCGTCCTGATGTGTTCTATATGTCCCCCAAGTTTTGTGGACGTAGGTTAAATGTACTTCAGGGGCTGTTTGTTAAAAATGCTGTAGGTGGCGCTATAGCACGTGTTGTGCTGAGATGCATACAGTTTTCTTCCTTTAGCTGGTGGTGATGTGTGTGCAAATTTTGGTGATGTTCGGATAATTCTAATGCTGTCAAAGGCAAGTTGTTTGTCATATCAACTTTGCGTTGCCACGGCAACAGCGTTTTATGAAATGGCAAAATCTTCACACTGTGCCATGATCATGGTGTGAAGATTCATCACACAAATTTTCAGAATTATTTGACCAAGTTTAGGGCAATGGGATGGGCAAATGTAATTCCAAAACGTCCTGTTGCCAGTTGGTGGCGCTATGACTATTTCAAAATTTTTGAGTGTGGATGTCTTCAGACTGGACATGACATTCTGGATATGAAGTTTGGAGCAGATAGGTTCTTGTTCAGCTGAGATATAGGCCCTTGAAATTTCATGGCGAAACATCAAAATTCGCCACGCCGCAACAGACACGCCCTTCGATGACACGTCACCATCTTCTCTGTGATTCATCATCAATGTGTTCAGGCTTATGTCAGCAGGTCTGAGGTGAATCTGGACAACGGGTTGACAACAGTACATAAAAGTATTAAAAAAAGCAAAACTACTGTTGCCACAAGGTGGCGCTATGACTGTAAGTGAATATTATCATATGGATGACATCAGCTCAGGTCTGTGATCCTACATGTAAAGTTTCATTCAGATTGGAGCATGTTCAGAGAGTTAGACCAGCACTTCCTGTGGCATGGCGAAGGATCAGTATTTCGGGGGGGCTGCCATGGCCACACCCTTTGATCGACAGAGAAGACTTTTATAACTTTTCATCAGGATGGTCTGTTGTATGTACAGAACAAATTTCAGGTCTCTAAGACTTACCCCCTAGGAGGAGTTCATCACAGATTTTTCACAGTTATCGCAAGATATGTCACTTCCTGTTGGGTTTAGAGCATGGCTATGATTGACTTTTTTGTCTTTCCTGATGTGCTGAATATGCCTGCCAAATTTTGTAGCTGTAGATGAAATGTCCTTCCAGTTAGTCTAATAGCACTTTTTAAAATTTTGCAGGGGGCGCTATGGAGCCATTTTGGGACACACATACACAGACCCTATAAAATATCAAATTTTTCACCGGTCCTGATGTGTGTGCAGATTTTGACGCGAATCGGTGCATGTTTAGGCCCTCAAAAAAGCAATTCATTTGGCGGTAAAATAATAATAATAATCTCTAGCATTCCAATAGGGTCTTCGCACCATTCGGTGCTCGGACCCTAATTAAAGCTGCAAGCAGCGATGAACGGGTCCTCGCACCCCTTGCTGGTCGGCGACCCCAAGCACGTCCGTCAGGCGTTTCAGATGTTTTGGATTTCCTGTCTGTGAGCAATTAATTTCTGAAAATGAGCAAAAACAGCAAAAATCCCACATTGAAATCAAAATGGCCGACTTCCTGTTGGGTTTAGAGAATGGCTCCAAGAAACTTTTTTGTTCACACTGATGTGCTACATATGCATGCCAAATTTTGTAGACGTAGGTTAAATTTGATGAGTGGGCCATTTTTTTAAATGCTGCAGGGGGCGCTATGCCACATGCTATGAATGTATTTTGGCACATGGATGTGGTCAGGGCAGGAGTGTGATTAAACATGTAAAGTTTGAGGCAGATTGGAGCAAGCAGAAGATATTTACACAGCAGTTGATATTTCATGGCGAAAGATCAAACTTCAGGGGGTCGCTATGGCCACGCCCTTTGACACTGGAGGAAGCTTTTTATAACTTTTGATCAAAATGTCCTGGTGTATATACTGGTCAAATTTGAGGCCTGTGTGAGTTATCCCCTAGGAGGAGATAGTTCTCAAAAATGAACAACATTCGTCCAAATTTGTCCAATTAATTCAAAATGACGGACTTCCTGTTGGGTTTAGGGCGTGGCTCCAAGAGGATTTTTTGTGCGTCCTGATGTGTTCTATATGTCCCCAAGATTTTGTGGACGTAGGTTAAATGTGGTGCGGGGGCTGTTTGTTAAAAATGCTGTAGGTGGCGCTATTGCAGGTGCTGTGCTGAGATGCATAAAGTTTTCTTCCTTTAGCTGGTGGTAATGTGTGTGCAAATTTTGGTGATGTTTGGATAATTCTAATGCTGTCAAAGGCAAGTTGTTTTTCATATCAACTTTGCGTTGCCACGGCAACAGCGTTTTGTAAAATGCCAAAATCTTCACACTGTGCCATGATCATGGTGTGAAGACTCATCACATCTATTTTCAGAATTATTTGACGAAGTTTAGGCCAATGGGATGGGCAAATGTAATTCCAAAACGTCCCGTTGCCAGTTGGTGGCGCTATGACTATTTCAAAATTTTTGAGTGTGGATGTCTTCAGACTGTACATGACATTCTGGATATGAAGTTTGGAGCAGATAGGTTCTTGTTCAGCTGAGATATAGGCCCTTGAAATTTCATGGCGAAACATCAAAATTCGCCACGCTGCCACAGACACGCCCTTACATGAAACGTCACCATTTTCTTTGTGATTCATCATCAATGTGTTCAGGCTTATGTCAGCAGGTCTGAGGTGAATCTGGACAACGGGTTGACAACAGTACATAAAAGTATTAAAAAAGCAAAAATCCTGTTGCCACAAGGTGGCGCTATGACTGTGAGTGAATATTATCATATGAATGACATCAGCTCAGGTCTGTCATCATACATGTAAAGTTTCATTCAGATTGGAGCATGTTCAGAGAGTTAGACCTGCACTTCCTGTGGCATGGCGAAGGATCAGTATTTCGGGGGGCTGCCATGGCCACACCCTTTGACCGACATAGAAGACTTTGATAACTTTTCATCAGGAAGGTCTGTTGTATGTACAGACCAAATTTCAGGTCTCTAAGACTTACCCCCTAGGAGGAGTTCATCACAGATTTTTCACAGTTAACGCAAGATATGTCACTTCCTGTTGGGTTTAGAGCATGGCTATGATTGACTTTTTTGTCTTTCCTGATGTGCTGAATATGCCTGCCAAATTTTGTAGCTGTAGATGAAATGTCCTTCCAGTTAGTCTAATACCACTTTTTAAAATTTTGCAGGGGGCGCTATGGAGCCATTTTGGGACACACATACACAGACCCCATAAAGTATCAAATTTTTCACCGGTCCTGATGTGTGTGCAGATTTTGACGCGAATCGGTGCATGTTTAGGCCCTCAAAAAAGCAATTCATTTGGCGGTAAAATAATAATAATAATAATAATAATAATCTCTAGCATTCCAATAGGGTCTTCGCACCATTCGGTGCTCGGACCCTAATAATCTGAACGATTACAATAGGGTTCCCAGCCCTTCGGGCCTGGGACACGCGTATGCTAGCATACGCGTGTCCCACGCCCCTCGGGCTTGGCCCCCTAATAATAATGTCCACATAGAAAATCTGCACTTTTTAAAAATGCTATTTTAAAACATTTTACCAATACATTGCAATATGTTTCTTGCATTTAAATCAGCAAAAAAATGTATATTACAGATATTTGAGGTTATCTGAAAGAAAACACAGATTTACAGATTTTTCTTTTTTGATTAAATTCCAGATAATATCTTGTCAAAGCATGTATAATAATGTTCATGTCAGAAAATTTGCACTTTTACAAATAATAATTTGTTCTTTTACCAGTGTTTAACCTTAAAATTACACTTTTACTGTATCTAAATCAGCAAAAATATAATTTTGCAGTCATTTGAAAGAAACACTGTGTATAATTAGGACTGAAAACTAGTATATTATCTTTTTAAACTGTTATTTTAGAGAATTCCCCTGTTCCCTGTTGAGCTACACCTCACCACAATGAATACTTAAAAGTAAGGATGTGAATTTGGATGGACAGGATTTTAGTTATCCGACAGAAATGCAGTGTTTCAGAAACAAGACTTCAGAGACTCTTTATATATTTAAAAAAATAGAACATTATTAATGTTTTTTTAGTTAGAACTAGCTGTACCTAGGATTTACTATCAATTAATGCTGATCCAATGCTTACCGGTTCAGTAATTGTGAGGGGTTTTTTTGCCTTTTTGTTGAGGAAATCCAAGTAGTTAACAATGCAGTGAGCAAGATGTTAGCTCCAGGTGGATAAGTTCTCTGTTTCCCATCGGTCTGACTGAAAACAAATGTTTAAAATGAATCACAGAAAGGTGCAGAGAGCTCGCCAGTGTTAGCTCGAATCTAAGTTAGCATGTTAGCACGTTAGTAAAACACTTAGAGCCACATGAGTGTTAAATATGACAGGGTGAAATAAACCAGAACTCTCCTTTCAGTCAGTAGTTAGTGTGTATGTTTGGTTCTGCAGTGGTAGGTGGCCTGCAGATGTAATATTAAAATGGTTTCTGCTAATTAAACTGAGCCCCATTGGATCATTAATACCTGCAGTATGCATAAGGCTAACTTTTGGCTGTTCTTATTAGTGCTCTTATTAGAAGTTCTTTGCTTCTTGAACCAGACAGTCGTCCTTCTTTTATCACCACCACTAATATGAAACGGTTTATTGGACCTTATCAGTTTATTGGACGTCTGGTTTCACCAACCTGCTGTGAGTTTTAGGATGTTTCTCTGTCAGAGGAGATCAGAAGGAAGTTAGTTGATCCAGAGTGGACCTGAAGATTTGTCTGTAATACTATAAGACGTCCGTCTCTCCATCCCACTTCTTTTCCTCTAAACCTCACAAAGCCCAAATAAATCTTCCCAACTTCATTTTTCTGCTGCTTTTAGTCTGAAGACATCCTCTGAGAGTCGACTGAGCTGATCAGAGGAGAGTTTAGACGATGACGGACGTCGACTCTCAGAAAGTCCAGAGCTGAGAAAGTGTTCATGTTAATGCTGCATCAACAGGCTACAGAACGGCAGGCAGAGCTTCAGTTATTGTAGGTATTGATGGCAGAGTGTGAGTGGGTGGATTACTGATGAAATCCGGCATGACAAAGTGTTCCGATCGATTGTTTAAAACATCCTCAGACACAAAAAAACAAGTCAGACCAGATGTACACAAACTGCACTGAAAGCTTCTACACACTCAGCTGGTTTCCTACAAAACACAGGATCAAGATTAACTGAGCTGTTTCCAGGATTACAGCTGAAGTCACGCCTTCCTTTAAACAACCAAACCTTTGTTCCACCAGAGTTTATTCTCTGTTTCTTTCATTTAGTCTCTTTGAAAGCAGAAACTTCACAGTGAGGTTCCTTTATGGCCCCAGTCAGGTCTCATTGTCAGATATATTTAATCTAATCAGAGTTACAGACGATGAAACACCCCCTGTTTGTGTTTGGAAGCATCCAGTTATGGCTCAGAGTTTACTTTTATTATGAGTAGCTTCTTAGTAGCTGATGTTTTTATGGAGCCTCAAAGTAGGAGGATGTCAGGGTGGATGGATGGGTCGGTAAAAGATCACTGTTTATTTCTCATTTCAAATCTGTAGTTTTTTGGTTGTTCCACAATCTTACCTGAGTGTTTATAAAGGCAACCAGGATGATAAAGATCATCTAACCTTAACAATCTTCTTATTCTGACCCAAACCAGGTTCTTTCTTGCAATCTAATTGATTTGTTTAGTGGTTAAACATACGCAAACCTTAAAAAAAGGCACATCATTTGTTTTTCTTAAGCAATTTTAAACTGTTTTTCTTCTGCTGCCAGTATATTCCTAGGGACTGAACCAGAAAGTCAGCATAAAATTCAGTTGGTCATTCAGTTTGAAGGAATCATCATTTATGCAAGTTGGGTTTGACTAGATTTCTTGTTTTTGGACCTGTGAAGAGCTTAACTTGGGTTTTCTGCCTCTAATTAGATATACATGGTTGGCTGATCTTCTATTTATTGAGACTGTTGTTGGATTGGGCTGGTATTTATATAGCACTTTGCTCATCTCCTGTTGTTTTAAATGTGTTTTATGACAATACAATTGACTTGACTTGTAGTGACAGCAGCATGTGAATATGTAGTATTTAAACCAAGCTAACAGGTATTTTGTTAGCATCCAACAACTACAGCTACATGACTTTTTTTGGGCATTTAAAGTTTGTCCAAGTGACTGGAAATCAGACAGTGTTTTGTCACCTGTATCTGGGTATAATGAAATCAAGGAAATGTACTAATGCAGCAGGACCAGACTGTGGTAGAATGCAGCTGGTCCGGTTCGCATTGCAACCATGTCTCAGTTATCTGTAGATAAAATTCCTACATTCCTAAGAAGAAATGTTCAACCTCAAAGGTCATCTGAGTCAGTTTCTTCTTGTTAGCTCAAACTTTAAGTAGAAGCAGCAACTAGCAGGTTCCCTCACAAAAAGTGAATTTACTTCATAAATCTAGCAGCTCAGCTTCCTTACTGTCACAATAAAACCATGGCCTGAACTATGAAGTAGGTTCAACTTATCCAGGATAACTTGTGGTTATCTGGATTCACTAAACCGAACATGAAGCTGGTTATTAGCTCCAATATAAATATATAACATTTTTATTTGCATTCTTTGAGCTGCAGCCGTGGTGGTTGTTAAACTGTTTAGGGAACAAGTAAAGAACAAA
>JAMOIN010002124.1:0-22240 GCA_024666655.1 Dascyllus trimaculatus
AGCCTTCTGCTGCAGAGACGTAAGCTACATCTAACCAATGTTAAATGTTTTTTTAACTTTATTTTATTTAAATCAAGTGTTAATACTAACAGTTAACTACAGTCTTGACGGAGGGTTTCACATTCACATTTTAAAATAATGTGTCACTGGAGTCCATCTTTGTAGTCCATTTTCATTTCATCCATTATGTAGACTTGTTTAAGTCTCTGTGTCCATGCTATCATTGTTGGAGGAGAAGGTTTTCTCCAATTAACAGGGATCGTTTTTCTTGCAATCTTCAAAAGAATACAGAGAATATATCTGTGGTCTTTATCGATAACATTCTCAGGAGGAATTCCTAGAAGAAAGAACCTTGGGTCTATAGGTATTATAACAGTGAGTATAGTCTCGATCTCAAGTTTAATGTCCTGCCAGTACTGGAGAAGAACTGGGCAGTCCCAAAAGACACGCCAGCGATCTGCCACCTTTCCACAATTTCTCCAACATAGCGGAGATATATTTTTGTAAAATTTAGAGATGACTAGAGGGGTCCTGGAGTATCTCATTTTAGTTTTCCAGTCAAATTCTTTCCATAAGTTACTATTAATACCTTTGTGGCTGATCTCACACACATCCTTCCATGTTTTATCCTCAGTTATCACATTCAGTTCCCATTTATCTCTAAAATCAAGTGTGTTTTCTCCCAGATTTCCCATCAACATCTTATATATTAGAGATACATGATTCTTGGTCGGCAGGTGTTTTTCTAGGACAGTTCTAAAGTATTGCTCTATACCTGTGGGGTTTGCTTTAACTTTATCCCACTCAGCTTGACTCTGAATATAAAGTCTTATTTGTAAGTATAAGTGTTAAATGTTTTTATTCATAAACTCCAAAAATATCTTAAACATCTGCTCTTTTTTATTACATTAGATTAGAGAAACAGCGTTTAAAACTTTACTGGCTGAGTTAAAATGATGGGTGTAGTGCAGGAAGGAAAGATTAGCAGTTTACCAACACATTAAGTCCTGATTCACTGTTTACATGTTCTATCTGTCTCTTGGTGGAGCTTTAGCTTGTGTTGTACTGTTGGCTAACTGGCCCTGATGTGTCCACAGACTCGAAGAGGAGAGCTCAGAGGTTCATAGTGTTCAGTCTGACCAGCAGCATCACCTGGACTCCATAATCACGGTGTGTGCATGAACAACAACTGCCTTTCAGTCTGTGGCGTTTGGTCGTCTACAAGCTCATTCATGCATTTCTTCCTTCCAGCTGCTGGAGAACGACGTCGTCGCTTTTGTGAAAAGCGAGCTGAAGAAGATCCAGAAGGTTCTGAGTCCAGATTACCCAGAATGCTCAGAGAGCCAGAGGGAGGATGAGGAGGGTGAGGATGAAGAGCAGAGGATCAGCAGAGAGGCGTTTCTGAAGATCGCCCTGCACTTCCTGAGGAGGAGGAAGCAGGAGAAGCTGGCCGACTTTCTGCAGAGCAGTAAGATGATGTCAATTATTAGGTCATCTGCACAGTTAATCTGCACATTAGGGGCTACTGCAGCAGGGTTATGCAGCTGACAGTTGGGCCAAGTAAAGGAAAAATATGTGCCCATTGCTGGGAAAAGCAAAAAAAAAGAATGATGAAGCTGTTGCAAATAGGAAACAGGAGAACAGGAGTATCAGTGAAGTGCAATGCAATGGCCTTAACATTAACAATCTGCAATCAGTGAAATACAGTGCAGTTTTGCCAGATGCAGATACAGCCGTTTTGAACCACAGACATTAGCAAAAGTAGACCGCTTACAGTCCAACGAAATTTCAAAATAAATACGAACGTAGATTGACAGAAGAAGCCTGGACATCATATCCAGATTCCATGGAAGAAGCCTGAGGTAGACATCGACTGACTGTGGAAGAGGCCTGGGCTTGCCATGATGTCGTAAGTGCATGGAAGAAGCCTGGGCTTAGCGCCAGAAGTCCATTGAAGAAACCCGAGCTTAACGATGAAAGTCCATGGAAGAAGCCTTGACTTGGTGTCAGGTAACCGTGGAAAAGGCCTGGTCTTGCTCTTGGCGTAGATCGACCATGAAAAAGCCCAGGACTTAATCCAAAAGGTAATAGAAGAAGCCTGGGTTTGGCCTCATTCAGCTGTGGATAAGGCCTGGGCTCGGTGTCAATAGACTGTGGAAGAGGTCTTAGCTTGGCGTTGATTGATCCAGGAAGAGACCTGAACTTGGTGTCGAAAGTCAATGGAAGAAGCCTCGGCTTAACGATGATCAGTTGTGGTCTGAGGTCTGGCCTTGGTGTCCATCAACCGTGGAAGATGTGTGGGTTTAGCATTGAAAGTCCTTGGAAGAAGCCTGGCTTTGGCATTGATCAACTGTGGAAAACGTCTGGGCTTGGAAAGTCCATGGAAGAAGCATGGACCTGGTGTTGGTTGGCCAGTTCAAGAACAAACCCAGGAACAAGACAGGATTTGGCCAACCTAGGAACAGAGAACTTTGGCTAATCCAGGTGCAGATTCAAGATCAGGCAGTGCAGATATAGTACCCTGAACTTCTCCATGCTTGCTCCATCTGTATCAGAGCAGCCATGCTAGCTTTAAGCTTCTAAATACAACTGGTAGTACCACTGCTACTTTGTCCAATACTGTTTATCCATTGACCACCATTCTCATGCTTATGATCAACAAACAGTTGTGTACATGTCATTGGTGTGGTCCTTTTTGTATGGAATAATATTTTCGAGATTTTTATAAAAGTTAAATTGTTATTTTTGACAAAACAATTTAATCATGTCTTCATTTAGGGACTCGTGCTGGAAATTGTCAACGGGAACTTAAATCTACTCTGAAAAAGAAGTTCCAGTGTGTGTTTGAGGGCATCGCCAAAGCAGGAAACCCAACACTCCTGAATGACATCTACACAGAGCTGTACGTCACAGAGGGAGGGACTGCAGAGGTCAATGATGAACATGAGGTCAGACAGATCGAAGCAGCTTCCAGGAAACCAGATGAAGCAGAAACAACCATCAAGCCAGAAGACATCTTCAAAGACCCATCTGGAAGAGACAAACCAATCAGAACAGTGATGACAAAGGGAGTGGCTGGCATCGGGAAGACAGTGTTAACACAGAAGTTCACTCTGGACTGGGCTGAAGACAAAACCAACCAGGACATCCAGCTCATGTTTCCATTCACTTTCAGAGAGCTGAATGTGGTGAAAGAGAGAAAGTTCAGCTTGGTGGAACTTGTTCATCACTTCTTCAGTGAAACCAAAGGTATCTGCAGGTTTGAAGACTTCCAGGTTGTGTTGATCTTTGACGGTCTGGATGAGTGTCGCCTTCCTCTGGACTTCCACAACAATGAGATCCTGACTGATGTTACAGAGTCCACCTCAGTGGATGTGCTGCTGACAAACCTGATCAGGGGGAAGCTGCTTCCCTCTGCTGGCCTCTGGATAACCACACGACCTGCAGCAGCCAATCAGATCCCTGATGACTGTGTGGACATGGTGACGGAGGTCAGAGGGTTCACCGACCCACAGAAGGAGGAGTACTTCAGGAAGAGATCCAGAGATGAGCAGCAGGCCAGCAGCATCATCTCCCACGTGAAGACATCACGAAGCCTCCACATCATGTGCCACATCCCAGTGTTCTGCTGGATCACTGCTACAGTTTTGGAAGATATGATGAAAACCGCAAAGGAAGGAGAGCTGCCCAGCACCCTGACTGAGATGTACATCCACTTACTGGTGGTTCAGACTAAAGTCAAGAAGGTCAAGTATGATGGAGGAAAAGGGACAGATCCACACTGGAGTCCAGACACCAGGAAAATAATTGTGTCTCTGGGAAAACTGGCTTTTGAGCAGCTTCAGAAAGGAAAGCTGATCTTCTATGAGTCCGACCTGACAGAGTGTGGCATGGATATGAGAGCAGCCTCAGTGTACTCAGGAGTGTTCACACAGATCTTTAAAGAGGACAGAGGACTGTACCAGGACAAGGTGTTCTGCTTCGTCCATCTGAGTGTTCAGGAGTTTCTGGCTGCTCTTCATGTTCATCTGACCTTCATCAACTCTGGTGTTGATCTGCTGGAAGAAGAAGAAACACCACTCTGGAAGTCCGAAACAAGAGAAGACAAATCTGCAGAGATAGACATCTACAGGAGTGCTGTGGACAAGGCCTTGAAAAGTCCAGATGGACACCTGGACTTGTTCCTCCGCTTCCTCATGGGTCTTTCACTGCAGACGAATCAGAAACTCCTACGAGGCCTCCTGAGAGAGACGGCAAATACTTCAGAGACCAATGAGGAAACAGTCAAGTACATCAAGAAGAAGATCAATGAGAGTCTGTCTGCAGAGAGAAGCATCAATCTGTTCCACTGTCTGAATGAGCTGAATGATCGCTCTCTAGTGGAGGAGATCCAACAGTCCCTGAAATCTGGAAGCCTTTCCCCAGATAAACTGTCTCCTGGTCAGTGGTCAGCTCTGGCCTTCATCTTACTGTCATCAGAAGAAGATCTGGACGTGTTTGACCTGAAGAAGTACTCAGCTTTAGAGGAGGCTCTTCTGAGGCTGCTGCCGGTGGTCAAAGCCTCAAGGAAAGCTCTGTGAGTTCACACCTACATGGATTTATTCATCGTTATACTGTAAAGTAGCATTGCTATGTTAAAAAAGAAGAAAAATGAACAACTCTTTAATTGATTCATCATTTGTCCTTTTTTCTTCAGGCTGGGTTTGTGTAACCTCTCAGAGAGAAGCTGTGAAGCTTTGTCCTCAGTTCTCAGCTCTGAGTCCTGCAGTCTGAAAGAACTGGACATGAGCAAAAACAAACTGCAGGATTCAGGAGTGAAGCTGCTTTCTGTTGGACTGGAGAGTCTTCGCTGTAGACTGGAGAGTCTCAGGTCAGAATAAGTTCCAGTGTTGTTTAAATTATTTTTGCAGTTAAACAAATGAGAGATTTGTTCCTTCTGTTTCCTCAAGTCTACATTACAAATCATTTTTATTTTATCACCAGCGTTAACTGTCTTCTTGTCCATTCTTGTCTCTTCAGACTGAGTGGTTGTAACCTCTCAGAGAGAAGCTGTGAAGTTCTGTCCTCAGTTCTCAGCTCTGAGTCCTGCAGTCTGACAGAACTGGACCTGAGCAACAACGACCTGCAGGATTCAGGAGTGAAGCTGCTTTCTGTTGGACTGGAGAAGTCTCACTGTAGACTGGAAACCCTTAGGTCAGAACTTATCAACACGTTCAAACGTAAACATGGGATTTACATTATGGCCCTTTCAAACAGAATGCTCCAAAACCAATGCCAAGGCTGCTCAATGATGTTCTGTTGTTGCACCGTCATATTACCAGGTACTGACTAAAGTTGTGTTGTTTTGTGTGTCTGCAGGCTGTCAGGATGTCTGGTCACAGAGAAAGGCTGTGCTTCTCTGGTCTCAGCTCTGACCTCCAACCCCTCCCATCTGAAAGAACTGGACCTGAGCTACAACCATCCAGGAGATTCAGGAGTGCAGCTTCTCTCTGTTGCACTGGAGGATCCACACAGCAGACTGGACACCCTCAGGTATGGAGAAGAAGAACTGGAAACACTATCTCTGTCTTTCACTCAGCCTGCATCTCTTTGGTTCATGTAGGAGCCATTTTCCTTTGCTCACAACAACAGTAGTGGTTGAACATCCATCCAACTGTCGATTGTTTACCACTGCATCTGGGTCATGGGTTCAGCAGTCTTTACGTGGCTCAAATCTCCCTCTACCCTGCAACCACCTCCAGCTCTTGCAGGAGGGCACAGAGTTGGTTCCAACCCACCCAAGACACATAATCTCTCCTGGGTTTCCCTAAAGTCTACTCCCAGTGTACAAGCCTTAAAGCCTGGATGGTTTTCATTTGAAGCGAGCCTGACTGACTGTTTGCATTGCGAAACAAACTCTTGCTCTGGTTGTGTAAGGACTAAATTGCCTGGACCAATGGTTCTGGTACAACCTCTCCAGAAGAAACTCCACAAGACTCCTTGACAGATGTGATAATGTGCCTTTTCCAAGTAAAGGGAAGCACACGTAAACTTCCAACCACCCTCCAGTATTCTGGAGATGGGGAAGAGTTGGTCCACTGCTTCACAACTGGGTCAAACACCAAAATTTTCACTGGAATCCAAGGTTCTAGTGACGGGCAGGTTGTCCTCTCTAGTACCCTGGCATAGACCTTCCCAGGGAAGCTAAGAAGTGTAATCCCCCTGAAGGTAGAACATATTCTCAGTTACTCTTTATTAAAAAGGGGGACATCACTCCAGTCACTACCGATATTAAGAAGTAAACTGGGACAAACCAGCAATAAACAGAGGCTTAAGAAACTAAGGATGAATCTCACCCACTCCCTATCCTGCCCCTTAAGGGTTTTGTGACCACCTCTGTGATCTCATCCTAAAAGGTTGTGCCCTTCACCTTCTCCTGCATCCCCAGACTCTGCTTTCTGTTCAGAAGGTGCATCAGTAGAACTCAAGAGATCCCCAAAGTATGCCTTCTGTTGTCCAACTACATCCTCAGTCGAGGTCAGCAACATCCCATCCCCACTGTGGACAGTATTTGTGAAGCACCTGTTTCTCCTTACAGCTGCCAAAATGTATTGCAACACGAGTTTTCCCCTCTTGGTCAGCCAAGAAAACTTGAAATCCCTACCAACGACTCCTCATGCAGGGCAAGTCTACAGATTCTAGCACATGTAAATTTTCAGTCATCCAGATCATTGTAATCCTAATATCCATTCTGTGGGCAACTCCTGCAGGTATTGGGGCACTAGAAAGCAGTCCACAGTTATTTTTTCCAACAGAGCCTGGTGGGTCCCCATAGTTTAAGGTCTGTCCTGTGCAGCATCAGGCCTGGCTCCCGGGCTGGGTCCTAGTATTCCTATCCCAGCCTTCCCAGGTGAAATGATCGTGTTCCTAAGCTGTTGAATCACTGTTAGTCTGGTCCTTCATCAAGGACTAATTACCCTTGGGAGACCCTTTCAGAGGCAGTTGCCCCCAACAGCGTAGCTCCTGTGGTGCTCAAGCAACGCTGCCATAGTTAGGTAGAGATTTGAGGAGGGGCTGGTCGAATATGAAGAGAAGATTTTTATGTAGTAGATCGTATCCACAAATAGTAATATGTCTGCCTGCTGGTCAGAAATCATTCAGTTTGGACGGATCTCTGCAGTTTCAGGAACAATGTCACTTTTGGAAACGTCCTTTTTTATTCTCAGACATGTTTAAGCTCTCTTAGCACAAAGACTGAAAGCAGAGGAAAACTGACAGCCTAGTGTCCATGAAAATGGGTTGGTACGTTTTAATGCTCAGGTCAGACTGTTCTGGACCATGTCGACCACTGGACAGGACTTTAGAGATGCTACATTCAAGTGTATTTGGTAAAAAGTTGAACTGTTCCTTTATCAGTGTGTAACAATGCTCATGCTGTTCTGATCCTCCTCCTCCTTTCAGGTTGGAGCCTGCTGGAGCCCGATGGTTGACACCAGGCCTGAAGAAGTGTAAGTGTGGCTTTAATGTGCTTCATCTCATCTTGAGTCATCATTAATGATCAGATGATTGATCAGTGACTGCATCTGTGATCTGTTTGTTCTCTCCGTCAGATTCCTGTGAACTCACAGTCGACACAAACACAGTAAACAGAAACCTCAAACTGTCCGACAACAACAAGAAGGTGACACACGTGGAGGAGGATCAGTCGTATCCTGATCATCCAGACAGATTTGACTGGTGTCGTCAGCTGCTGTGTTCAACTGGTCTGACTGGTCGCTGTTACTGGGAGGTGGAGTGGAGCGGAAGAGTTCATATCTCAGTGAGTTACAGAGGAGTCAGCAGGAAGGGGGACAGTGATCGCTGTGAGTTCGGTTACAATGATCGGTCCTGGAGTTTGTTCTGCTCTGATGGCATTTACTCCGTCTATCACAACAACAGAGGAACATCTGTTCGTCTTCACTCCTTCCCTTCCTCATCCTCCTCCTCCGTCACAAAGAGAGTTGCAGTGTATCTGGACTCTCCTGCTGGAACTCTGTCCTTCTACAGAGTCTCCTCTAATGCACTGATCCACATCTACACCTTCAACACCACATTCACTGAACCTCTGTATCCTGGGTTTGGAGTTGGTTTCAGGCCTGGCTCCTGGGTGCTTATGTGTTAAGTTCAGTATACACAAGCTGTCCATCATCATTTTGCATCTTTTTGAGACATTTTTTTCCATCTCTTTGAGGTTTGTTTTGAGTCTGTGGGATTTTATTTTCATATCTTTTGTGGTCATTTTGCATCCCTGTTATGCTTCGCCCATGGGTGGTCACGACAAAACATTAACGAGACCCCTCAGGTCTGAAGCAATCGCAGAATGCAAACTGTGGAGTTGTACTATTTATTTAGAACATTAAGGCCCCGTCCACACGAAGCTAAAACAACTATCGTTCCAAAAATCCATCCATCCATGATCTATACACCACTTAATCCTCTGTAGGGTCGCGGGGGGACTGGAGTCTATCCCAGCCGACTCAGGTGAAGGCAGGAGACACCCTGGACAGGTCACCAGTCTATCACAGGGCTACACATAGAGACAAACAAGCAGACTCTCATTCACACCTACGGACAATTTAGAACAATCAATTAGCCTCAGCATGTTTCTGGACTGTGGGAGGAAGCTGGTGAGAACCCACGCTGCACAGGGAGAACATGCAAACTCCACACAGAAAGATCCCAGTCGTCCTAACCGGGACGCGAACCGGGGATCTTCTAGCTGTGAGGCGACGCTGCTAACCACCAAACCCCCGTTTCAGAAATGTTCTCCATCAAAACTGAGCCGTTTCAGTAAATGTGTCCGTCCACATGAATTCACTTGATACACCTGAAAACAATGTAAAACTTACACCAGGCCTGTTGGTGGCGCTATGACGCCGTAACATGAACAAGCGGAAACTGGCGGCGGGACTTTAGGCATGAAGAAATCTGGAAATGGTGTAAACATAGAACATGGCGGCGGCAAATAGGAGTGGACGAGCTGGTAGGACTCTAGTCTGGACGGACGATGAGGTGGAACTATCAGCAGGACATACGCAGCACTATACGGAGACATTGTTGTCGTCGTTTTCTGAGTTTGGCGCATTTGTTGAGAGGTGGAGCTATGATGCAAGCGTGTCAGAAAAGAAGCGAATAGGGCGTAAAGATGGTGCAGCATAAACGGCGTTTTCAGATCTTTGCATTCTGGGACCTAGGTTCAGGAAGGATCGTTTCTAGACCCCCAAAATGCCGGCTTGGTGTGGACGACACTACTTGTGCGTTTTGGCCTTGGCTCGTCTTCATGTGGACGGGGCATTACAGGGTGGAAAAGTCGCAGTTTGTTGTCAGGTTGGACTAAGGCCAAAATGACCACCTAAAGAGCTAAAGATAAACAAACCCAACAGCCGAGACGATCTCTGATTTGTCCTGAAACTTTTCCTTATCATAAACTACCAATATCTGAAAAGGTATCTGTGAAATTTCACCTCGATATATCAAGTACTTTCTGAGATCATTTTTTAAAAATTGCCGACTGACCCATGTTTTTTTTTGCACACTGAAATTTGAGGTCATGTTTGGATCTCTCAGGAACCGTTAAAGACAAAAGGCTTAAATGTTTGCTGTCGTTTCTCATAATCATTGATTGATTGGACGAGTGGATCAAATGATGTCTGATGGGTGAGTTGAAATATGACCAAGTTGAAGCCATCACAAGTAAACCCGTCTTTAAGTTGACATTAACAAAAGAACTGATGATGTAGGAGTGAACTAGCGATGTTTTCTGAACCATATGCATCTGCAAGTCACAGTAATACAAAACAAAACATGTAGAGTATAAATGAAATACCTGAGAACAAAAATTTAAATGAACTTTCATAAGTGACTGAGCAACAATATAGCTGGATCCCTTATCCAAGCAGAACCACGTTGTTGAGTTTCAAAGTTGTTCTCCAAAAGCAGTCAAGAACAAAACTAGCCTTGTTTTAGGCGTACTTTTATTTTGGAACCCCACTTTGTTGCTGTGAACCTCGGTTTGGAGGAGACTTGCACTTTCTTTACTAACTTAAACAGAAGAAAACAAATGAATGGAGATGGCTGTCCACCCCTGCAAACTCCTACTGGTTGTTCTGGTTGGGAGCTGAGGTGGATTAGTGGTTTACACCTGCAACACTAACACCAACTGCACACTCCAGTCTACATGTCACACCTCGTGTACACCAGCTGTTTCATAGAATACAACCACAGTCAGCAATCGGTAATGGTAGCTTCCATCTATTTGTGGTTGTTTTGATGCTTTTAGGGGCCTTTTTGTGCCTTTTTGGGTCATGTAGCATCATCCTTAGTGTATATTTTTTATTTTTTGGGGTTTATTTTCTGTTTCTGGGAGCACATCACGTCTCTTTGTAGTAATTTCAGTCCGTCTGGGGTTGTTTTGTGTCTCCTTGCAGCAGACAGAGAACACTCCGAGTTACTTTTATCCATCTTTTGGACAGTAAATGTGTAAGTGCATCCATAATTACAGCTGTAGAGCTTTGACACCACCTAAACTGATAGATTTGTTGCAGACGGTTGTGTCCAAGACTGAATTTTTTAAAAAGAAATATAAAAAGGTTGAAAGCTCTCATGTGTATCCAGCTCCTCGTGAGAAAAAAAAAAAACAGGCATCGTCACAAGTGTCTCCACATGCAATAAATGTGCTTTTTGTTATTTAAAACATGCATTAGAGCTCGTCTTGTCTTTGCTTTTCTGTTGTATATTTTTCTTTTTGTAAAACTGAGCAATATTTACAGTAGATTTGTTAAATGAGTGAGAGGCATCTTTTTAAAAAGTCGATGCAATGTGTGTTTTGTCAAGTTTGCGTTGTCTGTCATGCCAGCTGTTTATTTCTGCTTCCTTGTGTCAAAGTTTACAGGAGACTGTTACGTGTAAGAATCAGAATGACTGATATGTGTTACGTCTGTGTTTGTTGTCACATCACTCATGAAAAGCTCAACGACCACCAGGCCCGTTGTTGTCGGCCTCCAGGAGGGTCCCTCACGGCGGCCATCTTTGATTAAAAGGCATTTCTCATTGAACATTTCTGGACTCCAAAAATTCAGTTCTTCCTCGTTTGTGTTGGTTTCTGCTTCCGTACCACAGCAGCTGCTACACTGGTTCATAACGGGAAGAAATGTACACGACGCTCTGACTGTATTAAGATCACTTTAATGGATGGTGCATTTTTATACTAAGATTGTCTGAACAAGTTGGTATCACTTCATGGTTTCCACTGTTTTGATAAGTTACAGTAAAGTCACAGGAAAGAAAAGTATAATTTGACACATTAACTGTAAAAAAAAAACAGGTCAAATCTGTAAATAACTTAAAGTTCTTTTACAACTTTAACAACACATGACACTATTTTTACCGGGGTTAAAACAGCAACCGCTTAGCATTTCATTTTCATTAAAACAACAGTGACACCAGGTAAAATAACCACCATTTAAAGGGCTATAATCCTGATAATTAATGTATATTTAGTAGTGGGGAAAAACGCATATGTCATTTTTTTATTACATGAAAACAAGAAATATATTTTCATAGCATTTCCTCTACTGGGACATTTTGTCTTTAAGGTGTTTACCTTTTAAACGTCATGCCTCAGGGTAAATCAATTCTAAATTAGTTAATCTCCTCAGTTAATAATACTGTAGGGTCTTAACCTCAGTATTTAAACTTGTTCAGTTAGTTCGTCAAACCAGTCTTATTTTTCTACAGGAAGGCGCTTTGGCACAATTTCTGTTTTTAATGTGCTGTATAAATAAGGGGGACTTTATCCGACTAATAATCAGTAGAGCTCTCGTGTAACTATCATCAAAATAAATAAAAATATATTAAAGAAAGACAGTAATTTGGTTGTCATTTCAGACAGTATTAACTAAAAGGAGGAAAGGGATTTGAACTATAGTCAGAAAAATAATAATATATTTGTGAGATATTCGCTCTACGCAGTGAGTCACAAGCGATTACTGGGTGTTGAACTGCAATATAGTCTGAATGTGAAATCCACAGATTATGGTTCCTGTTTTTGTCATGTAACTGGTTTGCACTTTGTCGGGCCTCTACCCTTAGACCTGTCCAACCTGGGGGCTAAACTTCTGCTGGTGTAGCTCTTAGGGTCACTGAGGCATGTAAACTCCCTGACCACAATATGGAGGCAAGGTGGAAACTGAAAAATCAAACAACAAAATAACATGACGTTTACTTTAATTGAATGACCTATATCAAATATATCTGAACCCAACACTAACACTTTCCACTACACTGGAAAAAATGCCCCCAAAACAAGAAAAAAACTTATTTCAAGGCACTTTTACTTTGAAATAAGTGAAAAATCTCCCAATAGAACAAGTGAACATTTGTTTGGTCAGATTTCTTGAAATAATACATGATATTTAGAATATTGAGGTCTTAAAATTAGCAGTGAAAACTTATTTTAAGCTATATTTTAGCAGCATTGTCAAGCTGAGGTGTCTTAGAATAAACCAGACATGCTAAAGAATTAAATAGATTTAATAAGTTTAATGTCAGCTTCTTAATTTGAGATGTGTTCAACTTATTTTAGTTGTATTATCATGGCTCTTCTCTAGATTTAAGACCATCTTGTACTTGAAATCAGATCACACAGATTAATTGAAGCATTCTGAGATATAATGTCTTCTCACAGTTGGCTAGAAATCCTAATATTTAGTGGTGTTTGAAGCATTTGAAGGTGTTGTGTTTTAGGTGAAGCCAGCTACGCCCAAAAGGAGGTGTTTTAACTCAAAAGCAGACATTTGCTTTGTTTTTTACACATTTTCCACATGCAGCTGTTTTCTGATATGAATTGGTGATTTTCCAATAAAATGCATTTACTTTATTTCTTAAATCCAGATTATTTATCTCATACAAACAACAGCTCAGCTTGAAACATGTATGAAGTGAAATGAACCTTGTTTCTGGTAAAATACAACTAAAACAAGATCATTTGAAGATTGTTTGACTTAACAAGATATTTAAGATGCGTTGTCTTTAAACACGTCCCTCCATCTGCTGAAATGTTACCTGGAAAGTGAATTTATCTCAAATCAAGTGGACATTTTGACTAAAAATAAGACAAATTAACTTGGTAAGATGTGGAGTTTTTGCAGTGTATTGTCAATATTAACAAAACTAAAGCTGTTTATCTGAATACTGTTTATCTGCAGAATAGATGACACCTATTATCTAATTTGTGCCTTTTCCAGTGGATTTTTCAGCTGCTGTAGTAAATCTTGTCTATATTCAGTTCGTGGGTAATCTATTATTTTCTTTCTCATCTTTTAAAAGTTTGATTTTAGGGGGCAGGATGTTTGTTTAACGGGGCATTGGCCCCTCTTGACCCAATTGCCACAAGTGTTCTTGGTGAATTTTGTTGTCTTCAAGGTTCTCTGTGTAACTTTTTGAAATTGATGCCTCAGGGTTAATAAATACTTGAGTTCTAAATGAGTTAATCCCTACATTTAACAATACTTTAATCATACTAAATTAGTCTGATAAATCTCCATAAATACTGTAGGCTCTATCTCTGAATATATAAACTTATTCATTTGTAAAACTAATCTTATTCTTTTACAGAAAAGCATTTTGGCACAATGTCTGTTTTTCTTTTCTTTTTGAATGCGCTGTAAAATGAAGAGGATGGAAAACAAGAGGTAAACATAAAATATAAAATAATAATGATAATAATAATAATTATTATTATCATTATCATTTATTATTATTATTATTATTTATATTTATATTATTTATTATTATTATTTATTTATTATTATTTAATTATTTATTATTATTAACATTGTTATTTTTTATAAAATAATAAAGCTCACATGAAGCTGTATAAATTCTTTGACATATGATTTGCCACGTTTTGGATTCCAGGTGTCAGATTACAATTATAAATAAATGCTTTTGTATTCAACTTTTTGAGCACAACTGCCTTATTTTTTAAGTGCAATTATTACGGGAGTTTAACAAACATTTAGACATGACTTACGGGGTTCTATTTTCCTAAAAACTCCAGTTGAACACTCAGATGTCGGATTTTTTTGACGTGCACTCAAACGCCCCTCTGTCAAACTTTCAGTTTCGTTCTTCCCGAGCTGTGGCGCAGTTAACGTTCTCCGGTCAGTCCTCCGTGTGAAGGTAATGTAAGCAGCCTTTTAAAGCGGAATTCGTTCGTTTTCAGCCTTTAATGTTTAGTTTTTGGTGAGAAAAGCAGCAGAAAGTTGACAGTCGCTTGAAACTTTGACTGTAGCTGGAAAGTTCAGTGGAGGTAGTTCAACTGATCAGCGGCCGCCATTTTGTGCGTCAGAACCCGTCGAGTAAAGTAATAATAAATGTTAGTAGAGTGTATAAATGTTAATAAAGTAAATATACCTAGTGGTCTGGAGCTGAATACGTTTTTTTAACCGTGTATCTCCACTTTCTGGTGCCTGAATCAGCTTATGGATAAGGCGGAGTGACAGGCCGCTCCAAGCCGATCAGTGAGGCCTGAACTCGGCCGGACAGCCGCCCGGGTCCCGGTCTGACTAGAGTAAGACAGCCGGAGGCCGTTTAGAAGGTTTAATTTAAATATGAATGTAAATAGCTTATATACTTAGCATGCAGTGAGTGACAGTGAGGATACTGTTTGTCAGCAGTGCTGGCACTTATCCTCCGACTGTGTTCACAATAAAGGCCGACAGGTAAGTTTTGGCAGCCATCTTGGTAACGGCTGGTGTTGAGCTGTAAAGTCCTTGTAGTTAGCTCGTATTTCTACATGATTTCTGTTGCTCTGTGCCTTACCTGTAACAATAATGTTGTTTTTACCTGTTAAAATGACTTTAATAAACAGGTAAACTTGCACAGTGCAGATTTCCACTCTCTGAGAAGTTTTTGCAGCTTCTATGTTATGGCTGACATGTAAATGCATTAAAATGACTTGATGTCATTCACAAGGGTCATCATTTAGAGACTATAAGCTGAAGGATAATTGCAAAAGACATTATTTTACATACAAAATCCAACCGTAAATTTTATTAATTGCAGTCTAAACAAGGATCTTCGATATACCAAACACTACTTAGCATTTCCTGTAATCATCCTCACTGTCAGGCCTGATTATGCTTTTTGGTCACAGTTTTTCAGCTCCAAGACACAATTAAGTTTCACACACTTGTGCTGTTGCCACTGATCGAGATGAAAGCAGCTGTAGGTGTGTATAAAGAGGGCAGTTCAGCTTTAATATGAAGTGTGCAGTCAGTTTCTGGCAGACGATTCCACCTGGCAGTCATTCCACAGACCAGGTTCCTATCAGAATTAATGAGGAGAGAATCATATGTGAAATTAGAATGTTCATCAGGACGTAAACATTGCATAAATGCATAATTACCATTTCAAAGTTTGGTGACTTTGCCCCAAAATAAAATTTAAGAAGCGTTTTTCCCCAAGTTATACTTCTGAGTCACAACACAAATGGCTGGGTGGTTCCAGATTTGGCTGCATTATTCAACAAATCAAAATCAGCTTCTTGCCAAGAACAACCAGATATTGTTCTGATGAGGAAAAAATCTCCAGTTTTATTGTTTAGGATTTATTTAAGTTAAAGGAAAATGTTTCTCAGGTTTCCTTTTTCCAACATTACATTTATTGTCATTTTGGCCTCTTCTTTATGTGAAAATATTCAGACTTGTTGAATATTAATGTTCTGAAGCTTCCAGTCAGACTAAAGCAGTGGATGTAAATGTGCTGCTCTATACTTCCCTGCAGCTCATTGACTCCATCTGCTGGACTGATGTTAAAAGTGCACAGCAGCTTCCTTTGCTGTCTGACGGCTTTTAGCTCTAAGAAACACAAGATAAGATCTGATTGATGGAGGATCAGCTGATCTGTGCACAGCAGAGATGATGTCCAGGAGGGTTTTAATCAATGTGCAGATGAATGATTTGTGTTTCCTCTGCAGATGAAGGCAGAACGTGTGTGAACTGAGGTGAATCCAGCAGCATGAATCAATGTGAAGACAAAGAGGAGGGAGACCCTGAAGTCAGCTGTCTGTCTGACTGGATTCAAAGACGACATGCTGAATCATGGTACGCTTAATAGAAGTAGTCTGAAAATGAATTGATGACACATAAATTGAAAACATTTATTGTGAAAAGCTTCATGTTTGATTGAACTTCATTAGGATTCATCTGGTGATTATTTTCTCGATTGATTGGTTAGTGTATTGGTCTCTAAAACGACAGAAAATGGTGAAAAATACTGATCATCATTTCTAAAGCCAAAGATGACAAACGTCTTTTTTTGTCCACAACCCAAAGAAACTCAGTTTACTGTCATACAGGAACCAGAAAACACTCATATTTCAGAAACTGGAACCAGGGAAGTTGACAGTTTTTTTTCCTTAAAAACGTGCTCAGACCGATTTACCTACTTTCCCAATAGTTGATGATTATAATAATAATAGCTGACAGCTGATTGATTAATCTGCTAACTGTTACAGCTGTAGTTTTACACTTTGTTGTTCATAGCTGCTAATTTGTTCCATCAGTTTTTGTGGTTGAAGATGATGAAGTGACTTTTCTCCTCTGTCTAAAAGGGACGATTCTAGACTAACCGATGAGCTGCTTGAGCTTATGCTTGAATCAGAAGACAAACCTAAACACAGCAGTGTGTCCTTGAAGAGCGACAACACCGTGGATGTTTTCACTGAATTGAAAGGACCTTTTGCTCCAAACAGGTAATCTGTTAGTAACATTATAATGTTACTGTTTCATGTTTAAACTTTTATTATCCATTGATGTTTTATTAAACCTGTTTGTCTATTTCTTAGCATCATTCTTCATGGAAACTGTTCTTTAACATCTGAAAGCTGCTCTGTACAACAGTCTATAACTTCAGTTGAACACACACACATTCTGGCTGTTGCTTATTTTGCTTCCTATTTTTTGTCAAAAAATGAAGCAATGACACACAAACTGAAAACATTTATTGTGAAAAGCTTCATGTCTGATTGAACTTTGATTCGTTTTAACAGGGCTGCAACTATGGAAGCGAATATGGACCAATACTAGATTTAAAATGCAATAACAGAAATGCTTTTTCATTTTCACAATAACACTGCATTTTTTGACTCATAAATAAAATTAATAATTTATCTCCAAACTGCATTTTCATTTTCTTCTTCAAGACTGCTCATTCTGTTACTTAATTCAAATGAAAAAGAAAAGGGCATTTAAGATTTAATTTTCAAAAGATGCCCCAGCAAATAGTTACCAAAATTCAATTTGAAATGTCAAATATGAAAATGAAAATGCATTAGCAGAAATGCCTTTTCATTTCAAGGTTATGGCTGCATTATTTGACTATTCAATAATTAATCATCCAAACTGCCTTTTCATTTTCTTCTTAAGGTTGCACATTTTCAGACAGAACTCAAAAGAAAAGGCAAAGAGGAGAATGCTTTTTCGTTTTCAAATCCGCCCCGCAAAAAATGGTCCAAAACTCAATTTGACTTGGCAATCCCAGGCAGGGGGCGCAGGAGAGTGACGTCACTGGCCGCTCTGCTTCTTCTGACCGTGCTGCGCATCTGATAAGCTCGGAGGCGGTGGGCATATTTGAGCTGATCTCTGCCTGAGCTGCCAGGGAGGCCGCAGGCCGCCTGACTGGAGACTCTTTCACCAGGTCACCGGTCTTAGCCACCAACGAAAAAGCATTCTCCTCTTTGCTGGGAGCGTTAGTTTGAGTCGAACCTGCTGAAACCTCCATATGTTTTTTTTTTTCACCATCACATGTTATAAAGTCTAGATCATGTCAGTACCATTTACAGACAGCAAAACAAAATGTGCTGGTTAAAATAAAACACATAATTTTCAGTACAGTGAGAGGATTTGAACCGATGTCATCCAGAGGTAAAATTTCAAGTCGAACGCCTAACTCACTAGGCCACCGACCAACTGCGACAATTTCTGCACTTCAGGTCTTGAAAAGCCTGTGATTATCCAGGAAACGCAGGATTCCGGGTCCGGCGATCGGAGCCGGAGCTGGTCAGCGGCAGGCGTTGGGGAATTGTAGAATTGTAGCGGGGAGTGTGCGCCGCTGCAGGGCGGTCCGGCACCGTCGGCTCGGGAAGACCGGCAGGAAACAGATCGGGAGTCAGCAGTAGTGAAGGCTGGCCGCAGGCAGAATCTGAGCAGCTCGGGTGGCTAAGACCGGTGACCTGGTGAAAGAGTCTCCAGGCAGGCGGCCTGCGGCCTCCCTGGCAGCTCAGGCAGAGATCAGCTCAAATATGCCCACCGCCTCCGAGCCTATCAGATGCGCAGCACGGTCAGAAGAAGCCAGTGACGTCACTCTCCTGCGCCCCCTGCCTGGGATTGCCAAGTCAAATTGAGTTTTGGACCATTTTTTGCGGGGCGGATTTGAAAACGAAAAAGCAATCTCCTGTTTGCCTTTTCTTTTGAGTTCTGTCTGAAAATGTGCAACCTTAAGAAGAAAATGAAAATGCAGTTTGGATGATTAATTATTAAATAGTCAAATAATGCAGCCATAACCTTGAAATGAAAAGGCATTTCTGCTAATGCATTTTCATTTTCAAATTTGACATTTCAAATTGAATTTTGGTAACTATTTGCTGGGGCATCTTTTGAAAATTAAATCTTAAATGCCCTTTTCTTTTTCATTTGAATTAAGTAACAGAATGAGCAGTCTTGAAGAAGAAAATGAAAATGCAGTTTGGCAGATATATTATTAATTTTATTTATGAGTCAAAAAATGCAGTGTTATTGTGAAAATGAAAAAGCATTTCTGTTATTGCATTTTAAATCTAGTATTGGTCCACATTCGCTTCGATATGCAACTAACAGTTATGTTAATTGTTGATTAGTACAGTGATTATTTTATTGACTGATTGGTTAATTCATTGTTTTTTCAATTAACCAATTAATTAATCTATTATCCAAATAGTTAATGATTAATAGTTGACAACTGATCTATTAATCTGCTAACTGTTACAGCTGTAGTTTTACACTTTGTTGTTAATAGCTGCTGATTTTTCCTTCAGTTTTTGTGGCTGAAGTTGATGAAGTGACTTTTCTCCTCTGTCTAACAGGAACTATAGGAGACCAGCCTCTGTTGATCCGAGACCTGAACCTGAACCCAGCTGTGTGTCTTTGAGGAGTGACTGGTCAAAGGATCTATTCTTTGAATTTCAAGATGCACAATCCTCTGCTGCAAAGAGGTCATTCATTATATTATATTATATTATATTATATTTTATTATATTATATTATATTATGTTATGTTATATAATATAATATAATATTATATTATATTATGTTATATCATGTTATGTTATATTATATTATGTTATATTATATTATAATATGTTATATCATATTATGTTATATTATATTGTATTACATTATATTTTATTATGTTATATTATATTATATTATGTTATATTATATTATATTATATTATGTTATGTTATATAATATAATATTATATTATATTACATTATATTATATCATGTTATATCCGGGTCGCGGAGGCAGCAGTCTAAGCAGAGAGGCCCAGACTTCCCTCGCCCCAGACACCTCCTCCAGCTCTTCCGGTGGGACCCCGAGGCGTTCCCAGGCCAGCCGAGAGACATAGTCCCTCCAGCGTGTCCTAGGTCTACCCCAAGGCCTCCTCCCCGTGGGACATGCCCGGAACACCTCCCCTGGGAGGCGTCCCAAAGGCATCCGGAACAGATGTCCAAGCCACCTCAACTGACCCCTCTCGATGTAGAGGAGTAGCGGCTCTACTCCGAGCTCCTCCCTGGTGACCGAGCTCCTCACCCGATCTCGAAGGGTGCGCCCAGCCACCCTACGGAGGAAACTCATTTCAGCCGCTTGTATCCGGGACCTCGTTCTTTCGGTCATGACCCAAAGCTCATGACCAAAGCTCATGACCGTAGGTGAGAGCAGGAACGTAGATTGACCGGTAAATACAGAGCCTTGCCTTTTGGCTTAGCTCCTTCTTCACCACGACGGACCGGTACAGCGACCGCATGACTGCAGACGCTGCACCGATCCGCCTGTCAATCTCACGTTCCATCCTCCCATCACTCATGAACAAGACCCCGAGATACTTAAACTCCTCCACTTGGGGCAGGATCTCTCCACCGACCCGGAGAGGGCAAGCCACCTTTTTCCGGTCGAGAACCATGGCCTCGGATTTGGAGGTGCTGATCCTCATCCCAGTCGCTTCGCACTCGGCTGCAAACCGCCCCAGTGCATGCTGGAGGTCCAGGTTCGATGAAGCCAACAGGACCACATCATCTGCAAAAAGCAGAGACGAGATCCCGCGGTCCCCAAACCTGACCCCCTCCGGCCCCTGGCTGCGCCTAGAAATTCTGTCCATAAAAGTTATGAACAGAACCGGTGATAAAGGGCAGCCCTGCCGGAGTCCAACGCGCACCGGGAAGAGGTCCGACTTACTGCTGGAGATACGAACCAGACTCCTGCTCCGGTCGTACAGGGACCGGACTGCCCTTAGCAAAGGGCCCCGGACCCCATACTCCCGGAGCACCCCCCACAGGACGCCACGAGCGACACTGTCGAATGCCTTCTCCAAATCCACAAAGCACATGTGGACTGGTTGGGCAAACTCCCATGAACCCTCGAGCACCCGATGGAGAGTGTAGAGCTGGTCCAGTGTTCCACGACCGGGACGAAAACCGCATTGTTCCTCCTGGTTCCGAGGTTCGACTATCGGCCGGATCCTCCTCTCCAGTGCCCTGAATTTGACTTTCCCGGGGAGGCTGAGGAGTGTGATCCCCCTGTAGTTGGAGCACACCCTCCGGTCCCCCTTCTTGAAAAGAGGGACCACCACCCCGGTCTGCCAGTCCAGAGGCACTGTCCCTGACCGCCACGCGATGTTACAGAGACGTGTCAGCCATGACAGTCCCTGCACATCCAGAGACTTGAGGTACTCAGGGCGAATCTCATCCACCCCCGGAGCTCTGCCACCGAGAAGCTTGTCAACCACCTCGGTGACTTCAGCCTGGGTGATGGGCGAGTCCGCCTCTGAACACTCAGCCTCTGCTTCCTCAGTGGAAGACATGACGGCGGGATTGAGGAGATCCTCGAAGTATTCCTTCCACCGCCCGACGACATCCCCAGTCGAAGTCAACAGCTCCCCACCTCCACTGTAAACAGTGTTGGTGAAGCACTGCTTCCCCCTCCTGAGGCGCCGGACGGTTTGCCAGAATTTCCTCGGGGCCGACCGATAGTCCTTCTCCATGGCGTCCCCGAACTCCTCCCAGACCCGAGTTTTTGCCTCCACAACGGCCCGGGCTGCGGCACGCCTGGCCTGCCGGTACCTGTCAGCTGCCTCAGGAGTCCCATGAGCTAGCAACGCCCGATAGGACTCCTTCTTCAGCTTGATGGCATCCCTTACTTCCGGTGTCCACCACCGGGTTCGGGGGTTGCCGCCACGACAGGCACCAGAGACCCTGCGACCACAGCTCCGAGCAGCAGCTTTGACAATGGAAGTGGTGAACATGGTCCACTCGGACTCAATGTCTCCAACTTCCCCCGGGATCTGAGAGAAGCTCTCCCGGAGGTGGGAGTTGAAGACCGCACTGACAGAGGGCTCCGCCAGACGTTCCCAACAGACCCTCACAACACGTTTAGGCCTGCCGAGTCTGTCTGGCTTCCTCCCCCGCCAGCGCATCCAACTCACCACCAGGTGGTGATCAGTTGACAGCTCTGCCCCTCTGTTCACCCGAGTGGCCAAGACACGCAGCCGGAGATCAGATGACACAACTACAAAGTCGATCATCGACCTCCGACCTAGGGTGTCCTGGTGCCACGTGCACTTGTGGACACCCCTGTGCTCGAACATGGTGTTCGTTATGGACAAACTGTAACTAGCACAGAAGTCCAATAATAGAACACCACTCAGATTCAGATTAGGGAGGCCGTTCCTCCCAATCACCCCCCTCCAGGTCTCACTGTCATTGCCCACGTGAGCGTTGAAGTCCCCCAGTAGAACAATGGAGTCGCCGGTCGGAGCACTGTCCAGCACCCCTCCCAGGGACTCCAAGAAGTCCGGGTACTCCGCACTGCTGTTCGGCCCGTAAGCCGAGACAACAGACAGAGACCTGTCCCCAACGCGAAGGCACAGGGACGCGACCCTCTCGTTCACTGGGGTGAACTCCAAC
>JAMOIN010001581.1:0-22228 GCA_024666655.1 Dascyllus trimaculatus
GGTCTAGATGTTGGTGTTCATAGGGGCCTAGATGTTGGTGTTCATAGGGGGTCTAGATGTTGGTGTTCATAGGGTCTAGATGTTGGTGTTCATAGGGTCTAGATGTTGGTGTTCATAGGGGTCTAGATGTTGGTGTTCATAGGGGTCTAGCTGTTGGTGTTCATAGGGGTCTAGATGTTGGTGTTCATAGGGGTCTAGATGTTGGTGTTCATAGGGGTCTAGATGTTGGTGTTCATAGGGCCTAGATGTTGGTGTTCATAGGGGTCTAGATGTTGGTGTTCATAGGGTCTAGATGTTGGTGTTCATAGGGTCTAGATGTTGGTGTTCATAGGGTTTAGATGTTGGTGTTCATAGGGTCTAGATGCTGGTGTTCATAGGGGTCTAGATGTTGTTGTTCATAGGGGTTTAGATGTTGGTGTTCATAGGGGTCTAGATGTTGGTGTTCATAGGGTCTAGATGTTGGTGTTCATAGGGGTCTAGATGTTGGTGTTCATAGGGTCTAGATGTTGGTGTTCATAGGGTCTAGATGTTGGTGTTCATAGGGTCTAGATGTTGGTGTTCATAGGGGTCTAGATGTTGGTGTTCATAGGGGTCCAGATGTTGGTGTTCATAGGGGTCCAGATGTTGGTGTTCATAGGGTCTAGATGTTGGTGTTCATAGGGGTCTAGATGTTGGTGTTCATAGGGTCTAGATGTTGGTGTTCATAGGGTCTAGATGTTGGTGTTCATAGGGGTCTAGATTTTGGTGTTTATAGGGGATATCAGGAGAGGTTGGGGTGGAGATGGGAGGACAGCAGGAGGAGAGGCTGCAGATCAGAGAACAAACACAGAGTCAGTGATATGTAATGGAGATATATGACAGTACAGAGAGGAGAGGAGCCCAGTGCATCATGGGAATCCCCCAGCAGTCTAAACCTACAACAGCATCACTAAGGGACAGATCAGCTAATCCTGAGCAGCCCCAACTATCAGCTCTATCACAGAGGAAGGTTTGAATCCTCATCTGAAAGTAGGGACGGGGTCTCTGCTGTGTCAAAACAACACCACTAAAAGTGTCTCTAACGGTCTGCGAGCAGCCCGAAGGCAGATCAGAATAAAGCTACAAGTTCCAAAAACAAGAGAGGGCGGCCCAGAGGCAGGGTCAAACAAAAACTCAAGTTCCAAAAGACAAGGCAGACCAGAGGGAAGTCCAGGGACTGGTCAAAACAAGGGCAGATGGAGCTGCTCTGGAGGACGGACAGCCTGTAGGCTGGATGGACAGGCGGGGCCCACTAAAGGACCTGGCAGGAGGACGATGACAAAGGAGGCGGAACCTCACAGGAAGTCGGGCTGGAGGCCAGCATTGGGCAGTGCACTCCAGTGTTTGGAGCCACACTTCCTCCTGAATGGCTTTCCAGGAGGTGGGTCCTTGGGATGCTGGGGGACAGGTTCAGGCAGGTTACTGGTTTGGTTTGGGGGGAAATTGTCCAGTCCAAGAGCTCTCTCGAGCAACCAGGATGACAGAGAGCTGGAGGATCTGGAGATGGGTGGTGATGTGGCTGGTTTCAAGCCCCCATCTGGACTGTATGTTGTGTGGGTTCAGGGTATGAAGGCTGAGCACTGGCAAGCTCTGTGGCAGGAGGGGAATGGGCAGGCTTGGCAGAACTTGGAGGGTCCATAAACCCTTCATATACCCCGGTGATGCTGCCTGGAGCCAGGGCTTTCGGACAGCCTCCCGTCGCACCAAGGACAGATACACTTTCCTAAGGGGGGCATCTTTGGTCCCCTTCCACAGTCCGTAGAAATGACAAATTATATTCCAGTACATATAAAAGTCCTCATCCTCAAAAGGATCTGGGGGGAGTCTGGTGACGGGTCTGAGACGAGTTCTGGGTCTGCTGGGTTCATTCTTGGCCAGATCGTAGAGTCAGGGCGAGGTGGGGCATGAACCCAGATGCAGACACAGTCAGGCAGAGACAGGCGGGTTTTAAACCAGGTTTAACTTCAAAACAGAATTAAACAGAACAGGAACTAAACTCACTAACATAAACTAACGAGGGATGAAAACTAAACCGAATCAAGAGCTGAATCAAACAAAGACCGGGATAATTTGGAACAAAGAAAACTAAACTGAGAACTCACCATGGAGGAAGACATGTTCAGGGTTTATTGTCTAATGGTCTAAACTTTACTAGTGAAGAAGGTCATGAAGTCTTCACTACTGAGATCTGAAGGAACTCAAGGCTCCACGGAGCTGAGACTCTTAGTCAGCCTGGCTACAGAGCTGAACAGAAACCTTGGCTTGTTCTGGTTTCTTCAGTTAAAGATGAATAACAGGCAGTTCTTGGTCTACGAATCACTTTTTATATGAGATAAGTTTGTCTTTCTAGGCTCGGTGGAATTCTTCTGCAGTGACTTAAGGCCTGTCAGAGGCTCATTTACTTCTCTTCTTCTTCTTCTTTGTTTTCCTTGTCCAACTTTTCCTCTCCGTCTCTTTGGTCACATGACGCCGCTGCGCCGTTGGTTTTCAGCCAATCACAGCGTCCGACAGAAGCCATTAAAGATGTTCAGCAGGAGGAATCAGAAAGTCTTTGCTGAGGCTGCTGCAGCTCTTCCCGTCCCTCTGGCTCCCTCCGGTGGTGAAGCTTCGCTCTCTGCTCTTTGAAAAGGTTTAAACGACGTCCTGTTGTTGTTTCTGCTCCGACAGAAGGTTTAGTTTCATGTTCAGAAGCTGTTTGCTGTCAGATTCAGTGTCTGTGGCTGAAAATCACAAATTCAGGAGCTTCTGTGTTTTTAGAGCCTCAGTTCAGACAAACTCAAAGAGCTTCATTCGACCTGACGACTGGATGAGCAGCAGGTCCTGCACTAAAGCCTCCTTATTCACAGCTCTGGCATCAGGTTAACTACAGTACAGACTCTGACTGACTCCATTATGATTTATTATTATACGGTTCCTATTAAAACATTCTAGCTGTCATTTGTTGGAGAATCTTTCCTGTTTTTTTTAATTACAAAAAAATCAGACAGGACTGTAAATTTAACCGATTCAAACAGGCTGAATGAAGGTTTCCACCATGTCCTGCTGCTTCATCAAACTTTCTACACTGAAAGTCTTCTGTCCTGTTAAACTGCAGATTTTAAACACATTCTGGTGTCTTTCTGTTGTTGAGGCGGTATTCTGTGAGTTCTCATGTCAGACGGTTCCTCTGTGTGTTTTAATGACATCACAGTGTGTTTTAATGACATCACTGATTCTCCGTATCTGAGCCTCTAATCTGCAGCTGAACCTCTGAAGTCTAATAACTTTGTTTTATACTCAGTAGATTCATCATTCATATTAAAGACGTGAAGCCTTAAAGTAAACATCCAGGATACAGAGCAGGACGTCGTGCATCAGGTAGAGGACACGAGTCCTCAGGAGCAGTAAACACGTTTCTACTGAGTTCATTAGAAAGTAAACAGCTCCAGGCAGACTGTAGGAAAACATCACAGCTCTTTTATTCAGTTTATTTCCTCTCTAGTGCTCCTCCTCTGATAGAGTTTCCTTATTTGTGTTAATATTTATCCTGTTTATTGATCAAAGACACGACGTTATTGATTCTGTGGTTTCCAGTGGATCATCTCTACGTCATCAGACAGCATCACTCTGAGTTCTTCACTGTGAAACATGAAGCATCACGAAGGCAACAGCCGAAGCTTCAGAGCTGCTGGATCAGATCATTTAGTCACTCTGTTGTTGTCTGTTTATCACACGATGATCTGGATTAAATCTCATGTTCAGTTATTTTCAGCTGTTTGCTCTAAAAGGTGGATCAGAGTTTGTTTGGTCCACAGGTCTTCAGTTTACTGTCAGAGGAGGAGGGAAGCCAGGAAGGATTCACACTGAGCAGGTTTTATTATGACCCGTCTGAGCTCTGGTCATTTTCACTGCAGTATAAAAGCTGAGTCCCAATTCAGAGGCTGCATCCTTCCAAGGACGGGTCCTTCATGTCCTTCCAAGGACGGGTCCTTCATGTCCTTCCAAGGATGGGTCCTTCATGTCCTTCCAAGGACACATAGGCCGCATGAGAAGGCTGCAGGAGTGTTTGTTAAATGAGGCGGTCCAGCCTTCGATGGACTTCCTGCTTGTGTCATGACATCCTGAAGCGCCGTTCCTGTTGCCTAGCAACCCGGACTGCCGAATTTATATCCCGACATCAGAATCAGACGATTCTGATTTGTAATTTTACCTCATTAACTCCACCAAGGATGTCATGTCTGTATCGGCGTTTATCTGTTTGTCTGTCTGTTAGCAAGACAACCTGAAAAGTTCTGAACGGATTTAATGACACGTTCAGGAAATACAGATGGTTAGATTCTGGTGATGGTCTGGACTAACATCTGGATCCAGGAATGTTTTCAAGGATTCTTCAACATTTCCTGTTAATGTGACATAATAATAATAATAACAACAACATCAACAACAATAATAATAATAATAATAATAATAGTGTATATAAATGAATGTAGGCCTGTATCATAGGGAGGAGATCTCAGTATGGGTGGAAATGAGCTGCTGGTTGAGGTCTGAACTCTCTGAGTGCTTTTCAAGGTTTTTGACTGAGATGTTTTGAAACTGTGATTTTTGTCTTTAATATGTTTTATATCCTTGAAGACTTGAGGGTCTTGTTCTGTCCGGTGGTTCGGGACTAAACTGTCTGAGAAACAAGAAGCTGGTTTAAATCTGTCAACATCGGGCCGCCCTGATAGCCTAATGGTTGTGTCGCGGGACCCAAGTGCAGAGGTGTAGCGGGAGTCCCGGGTTCGACTCCGACCTCGGGCGTTTACCGCATGTCCTTCCCTACTCTCTCCTGTTTCCAATTCTATCCACTGTCCTATCTAATAAAGGCACAAAAGGCCAAAAATAAATCTTAAATAAAAAAATCTGTTAACATCAACTGATATGAACTTCAGATATTATAAACCTCCACAGTCTCTGGGCTGAGTGTTTCTGATGAGGATCACTAAATACCTGCTGTCTGAACAGAAACCAGATATAATGTATGTTAAACATGTTATCAGATAACTTGGTGGAGCTAAACTAAGAACAGTGAGGAGAGTCATGTTTTCACTGGTCTACAGAGAATCACCACCAACAGAAGCTCCAGCAGCATTTACATCCATTCTACTCCATTTAGTAATTAAAATAAGGATTAAATACGTGAACACTGGTGAATGAAGGAGTCGTCTGTGTGGTGGAATAGAACTGAAACACTGAAGCTGAACAACTGGAGAGTAAATGTTTTAAACTGCAGCGGCTCACATCCATAACGTCACGTTACTAAATGGATTCTTTAAAACTAATTTAATGTTTTTAACTTTTATACCGTCAGCTACTGGAGTGAGCTGTAACACAGTACTTATATTTAAAACTAGAATCCTCCACCGCTGATGGATCCATCTTCTCCATCAGCCGTCAGCAGTTAAAACTCCAGCTGTTGATCAAACTGTCAGCAGTGCAATGAATCTTGGGATATTTGGGGCTATGAAGGATCCAATGATGCATCCTTCAAATCCGTGGAGAAGAACGAGGCATTCGTCGGCCGCATTTGAAGGAGTCTTCAAGTTTTAATGAAACGGGACGGCCTTAGTCGCACCACTGTGACGTATGAGGCCTTTAAATGCAGCTTTGGAAGGATGCAGCCTCTGAACTGAGACACAGCTGAAGTCCTTTATGGAAGCAGGAGAGGGAATCAGAAAGTCTGCAGTCAGAAAATCAGTCCAGAAAGACTCGGAGTGATTCTGACATCTAACGAGTTACAGAAGGTCTGGGTCACTAAAACGAAGAAGAAAAGGATCTGGATCTGAGTTTTAACGAAAACGGAAGGCAGCAGTCCGGCTCACATTTCTCCTCCCTGCAGGTTCTTCCTCTTTCTGCTGGTTTCTGAGTCTTTGTGGTGGTTCTTGTGTTGCCTGCTGATCTGCTGTGCTGCTCTTCTCATCAGTGTGTCCTCTGTGTTGTCCTCTGACTCTCTAACCAGGATGTTGAACGTGTCGTCTCACCGTCACTTCCTGTTGGATGGTTTCGGTGATCTCGGAGCGCTGAGGTCCGTCCTCTTCCTCCCGTTCTTCGCCATGTTTGTCGTGTCGCTGTTGGCCAACTCGCTGCTGCTGTACGTCGTCGTGTCCAACCGGAGTCTCCACTCGCCGATGTACCTCCTGATCGCCGCCATGGCGGCCGTCGACCTGAGCCAGCCGCTCTTCTTCGTTCCCAACATGCTGCTGAACTTCCTGTTGGACTGGAGGAGCATCTCTCTGACTGGCTGCCTGCTGCAGATGCACCTCCTCCACTTCATTGGGGCGTGTCAGTCCACGCTGCTGGTCTGGATGGCGCTGGACCGGTACTTCGCCATCTGCACGCCGCTCAGCTACCACCAGCAGATGGCGCCACAGAGGTTCCTGAGGTTCATGGTTCCTCTGGTGCTGAGGAACAGCTTCATGGTGTCGCTGCTGGTGGGTCTGGCAGGAACGCTGACGTTCTGCAGGAACGTGATCCAGCACTGCTTCTGCGAACACATGGCGCTGGTGGAGCTCTCCTGCGGACCGACCGCCATCAACAGCCTGCTGGGTCTCCTCACCGTCGTCTTCATCCCCGTCACCGACTTCCTCCTCATCTTCGCCTCCTACGTTCTGATCTTCAGCTTGGTGCTGAGGTCCGGCCTGTCGGGCGTCCGAGCGCTGCACACCTGCGTCACCCACCTGCTGGTGATAGGGGTCAGCCTGACGGTGGCGCTGATCGCCTTCCTGTCGTACCGGATCAGAACCAGCCTCCCAGCGTCCATCCGGGTCTTCTTCAGCACCATGTACCTGCTGTTCCCCAGCTGCTTCAACCCCATCATCTACGGCATCAGAACCACAGAGATCCGGCAGCACATCCTGAAGACGCTGAGCTGCTGCCAACGAGTCAGAACCGTGACCCGACCAGAACCCTGCACAGAACCACAGAACCTTAAGAAGTCCCCGAGCTGACTCCGTTCATCAGACTAAACACACAAAGAGGGCTTCTCCTGTTTGTTCTACACGTCTCATCAAAGTTCCACCACAACAAAGAGGTTCTGTAAAAATCTGTTCTGAGTTCTGAGCTCAGTGACGGCGCTGGTTCTGATATGACATCATCCTATTATTTAATTATAAAGGCTTACTGCCCCTGCAGTCCTGCAGAGTGGAAACACGTTGTTGACTCCAGGTTTGAATCTCTGTATAGAATAAAGACGTTCAGCTCCTCATGTCTGCTTCATGTCCGTCTGACTGCTGACGTCTTCAGGAGGACCTCAGTGAAAAATGAACCACAGGGAAGAAACTGTGACAACAAAACACCCATAGACAGAAACTTACACTGAATGAGAAGAAGACATCAGTTATGTAACATGTCCTTATATATTATGAGAGAAATGAACACAACTAGAAATGTTCCTTTAATATTAAACACTAACTGAAAGTCAGGAGGAGCCTGAAGATGGAGGAGCTAAACGTAGCTGATGGCAGCAGGTCAGAGTCGTAGCAGCGTCACTAGATGTCAGCGTTTCACCGTCAGCAGCTGCAACCGAGAAACTAGAGGAGCCTTAAAAACCACATTGTTAATAGGAATCAGCTGGTTCTAGAGAACATGAACTAAACCAGGTGTATGTTCAGACTGAGACTCCTGGATGGATGTAAACTGATCTGGGTCCAGGTTCTACCAGAACTCCAGTGTGTTGTTCCTCCTACATGTCATGTGTCTATCTGCTGGACTGATGAGGTTCTGATCCATGTGGACCCCCCTCTATGGACTTCAAGGAGACCTTCATAGTCTGAAGGTAGAACTCTGATTAGTGATGGAGGTTCTGGAGATGGAGGACCAGGAGGTTCTGAGGACTGATGGATTTCCATAGTGGCTCCTATAAAAGGTGGAACTAAAGAACAAAAGGGTCCTAGATGCTCTTAGACCTTCAGAGACATGAAGACACGAGTGATGCTGGACCCTAAACACTGGTTGGATCAGAGTCATGAACCCTAACTCCTAACCCTGGATGATGATAAACCTCCAGCTACAAGCTGAGAAGTTCAGAGACTGTCTTTAGATCCAACCAGCCTCAGACTGAACCTCCGTCTGTGTCTCAGAGCTGCTCTGCTCCCAGAGCTCCAGCAACACTCTAACTCTGGAGAGCCTGTTCTACAGACGTGTAGGGTCCAGCTGGGATGGATCTCCTGAACAGGTCCACTTTGTGGTTGGTGGTGTTGTTGCATCACAACGAGGGCTACGAGAGAATCCAGACACGTCCAGTCTGACACAGTTCTAATGAATTTCTTTGCTTCTTTGTTTTCAGAGAAGTGAAGCCCTGACCCACCAGGTCCAACATGTCTCCTCATGCTGTTGACCCACCAGGTCCAACAGATGAACTCTAATGAACTCAGACGTCTATTACATCCTTTTACTTAGGTTTCAAACACTGCCTGCAGTTCACCGGAAACCTCTGCAGGTCACGGTGAATCAGTAGTTCTAGGAGGGAGAATGTTTTGGACTCCACAGATTCTGATCCGAGCAAACACTTTATTTCAAATTGAATTCATCAGCTGAACTCTGATCTGATTAACTGTCCTGAAGGAACCAAACGGCACAGATGATGCGTTGAAGGACTGTAGGAAAGTCGATGATTCCTTCTGTCAGTCATTTTGGTGTTTAGACAAAAGCAGCAGCTCAGCAGTCTACCGTCTGGTTCTGTTTGAACAGTGCAGACTTTAACATGTCAGTCGATTCATTTAGTCTCAATCTCGTTAGAGTCCCAGCAGGCAGACAGAAGTGACTAATTAAGGCGAGCACATAATTATTCCCAGCGTCCTGCAACGACCTCGAGGCCAATTAGCTTCAGGAGAGACGACAACAAACGCTGCAGAGGTTCCTGAAGCAGGCAAATTAGATTTCCCAGTGAATCCTCTGAGGAGACACGTTTCTGATTGTTTCAATGAAGCAGCAGAGCCTCAGATCAGATCTGAACTCATGATGCCGTCGTCAGACATCAGCAGGAAGGTTCTGATGATCAGCAGGAACCAGAGCGAAGGAATCATCTGCTCATCAGATGGATGAGGTCAGAACACGTCCAGCAGTGGGTTTAAAGCTGAGGCTCAGCAGAACACAGGAGCAGAGTGGAACAAAGTGACCAGTGAGTTCTTCAAACTGATTAGACTCCAGAGGGTCTGAAGACTCTCAGCCAATCACAGAGCTGCTGCGTTCGAGTCCTGTGGGACGTTTGGATGTTCGGCTTTAAGACGAGCTGAGAGGAGACCAAGTTTTCCCCGACGACCAGTCGACGCTCCGCAGGTAAGAAGCTGTTTGAGTTACCTTCACCTGTCCCAGGTGAAGTTCAGTCAGTCCGTTTACTGTCTGAGGATCATCTGATCAGTTCGCTGTGAGTCTTAAACCGACAGGCTCCAGTTGTTCTGTGTCTCTGGGACACGTTGGTGTCCTTCCGTCTTCTTGTTGTCCTCTTTGTTCATTTTGTGTCCCGTTTAAGTGTTTTTCAGTTCAGTTCAGAGTGATTTACATCATGTGTCCTCTCACAGCGCTGACCTCAGGATGTTCACGTCTTCTACCTCTTTATGTCAGTTCATGTCTCTTCAGGACCGTCCTGTGTCTGGGATCGTTTGGTTTCCTCATTTTGTGTCGTCTTTCTTGGTTTGTGGCAGACTGTGTCTCGCTCTGGATGTATCTCCAGCTACTAGATGTTCCTCCATGCTGGATGTATCTCCAGCTACTGTCTCCTCTGTTCTCTGGTTCTGATGCTGCATTCATTCATTGATCCAGTAGGTTGGATTCTCGTCTCAGTCTCTCTGAGGAAACACTGCCTGCAGTTCATCCTGGACACTCTGGATGTTCGTCTTCTGACTGAGTCTGAAGTGATTCTAATGAATTTTATGATTTGAAGCTCAGATTTGGTTCATTTCCTGGTTGAGCCACGTCACTGATGATGGGTTTAAGGACTGTTGGAAAATTGAAAATCTGCTCCTTCTCTCTGTTTTTGCAGCTCCTGGCTGATCAATGATCGTTGATGGACGTTGTTAAAGACAACAGGGTTTTAAAGTCGCTGACAGGTTCAGAGGGTTGGATTCTGTTCTAGTTCCTCTGTGTTTATTTCAGCTGTATTTATATATATGAGGATATAATATATGTTTATATGTGTTGTGATACTTTATGTTGAACTGGGCCACTCTGGAGGATCACTGGACCTTTCCTGCTGGTTGTGGTTTCATATGAACCCTGGAAGGACCCACTGGTCAGGCAGCGTTGTGGTTCTGTGTGTTTTTAAAGCAGCAGCAGGTTTCTGTGGTTTGTAGGGAGGCTGATCTGTGTGGGCAGCTGTTCTCCTCACCGTGTTTCTGCTCTCGTTAATCTTTTGTGAAAGGCAGCTGAATGATGAACATCTGTGCTCTGGATGAAGTCCGATAACCAGCGTCTGGACGAGGACACAGTTACTCCAGAGCTTCTTCATGGCTGGACAGAAGAACGTGATGTACGTATCGTATGTCAGCAGCAATATTAGTATGGATAGTTAATGGTGAATTCATAGATGAAGATGTGTGTGATACCTCCTGGATTAATAACAAACCTTCATGTCCTGGTCCAGTGGCAGGTCTGAGAGATGTGAACATCTTCAGCATCAGGGTCTGGTTTATGAGGAACATTTAAAGCTGTAAACTTGAACAGCGTATTATTTCATATTAAGACCGATGACTGCATGTTTCATGGTTAGAGTCAGACTGTGGAGGAGATTTCTCTGAAGTAATGAACCTCGTCTTTCTATAGCTTTAATTCAGCGTCTGAATGACTCAGATCAGATCTTTACTGATCCCTCGTTGGGGAAGTTCACATGTTCCAGCAGCTGGAAACAGACGAGGCTGAAAGGAGGCAGATTACAGAAGAAGAAGAGAACGTCTAGTCCAGCATGTTGAGGGTTGATGGAGTGAGGCTTTTATTCAGGTTAACGGTTAGAAGAACATCCTCAGCAGCGTCCTCAGAGACGCCACACAGAACCCGTCTCTGTCTCAACCCAACACTGTCCGAAGGGAAGAATTCATTTGTGGTGAAGGATCAGAAAAGCTGAAGCTGCTTTACAAGATACGAAGGTGACCAAGTTACACAGCAGCTCTAGACAGCAGGCGAGGGGCAGACAGACCGACTGCATGTTTGAATCCCTGGCTGCTGGTCATTGTTCTGTCTCTGTTCAGGTGAGTCCGGCACCATGTTGGAGGCGTCGCCGGGTCGGAACTTCTCCCACAGCAGCTTCGTGTTCAGAGGTTTCCCTGAGCTGCAGAAGCACCGGCGGCTGCTGGCGCTGCCGTTCTCTACGTCCTACCTGCTGGTGCTGCTGGGAAACTCTCTGGTGGTGTATGTGATCCGCAGCGTGGACAGTCTGCACAGCCCCATGTACCTGCTCATCTGCCTGCTCTGTGTGGTCGACGTCCTGGTGGTCACCGCCATCCTCCCCAACATGCTGCTCGGCTTCCTGTTCGACTGGAACCGCATCTCATTGGCCGGCTGCTTGACTCAGATGTTCTTCACCCACTTCCTGTCCTCGGTGGAGTCGACGCTGCTGCTGGCGATGGCGTTGGACCGCTACGTCGCCATCTGCAAGCCGCTGCGCTACGCCGAGATCATCGACTCGTCCATGATGGCGAAGCTGCTGCTGTTCACGCTGCTGCGGAGCGTCTCCATCATGGCCACGCTGGTGGGTTTGGCAGGTTCTCTGAGGTTCTGCGGCTCCAACATCATCCAGCACTGCTACTGCGACCACATGGCGCTGGTCAGCCTGTCCTGCAGCAGCACCAGCAGGAGCAGTGCGGCGGGCCTCGCCGTCATCATTTGCTTCGTAGGCGTGGACATACCCCTCATCTTCTTCTCCTACATGAAGATAATCAGCGTCGTGATGCGAGCAGCAGCCGGTGAAGAGCGACGGAAGGCTTTCCACACCTGCGGGACTCACCTGATGGTGATGATGTGCTTCTACCTGGTGGGCAGCGTCACCTTCTTATCTCACAACCTGAACATCCCCATCCCCACCGACGTCAACTCCTTCATGGGCCTCATGTACATCCTGCTCCCGGCGACGGTCAACCCGATCATCTACGGCGTCCGGACCAGAGAGATCCGCAACGGCTTCCTGAGGATCTTTAAGCTGAGAGCAAAAACAATAATGTCTGTGAAGGTTTGTCCAGCTGGGAAACCGCAAACATGACGTCCAGCTGCAGCAGTGGAGACCAGCTGGAGAACCTCCGACACAGACCCAGTAGATCCAGCTCAGCACAGAGGAGGAGGTCCGAGTTCTCTCTTCTCCATGTTAGAGCTCATGTTGTAAAACGTCAGACATGGTTTTAGATTCTTTAACAAACATCATTTAGTTCCACTGACATCATGAAGACGGAACACACAGCGACTGCCACAAACGTCCTTTTATTAAAGATGCAGTGAAATTTACAAGTGGCCCCGTTAAACTCAGCTGAACTGGAAGGACAGAGGAAATGAAGCAGCAGCAGCTCTGGGTGTTCCACCATCATCAACTAGGAAAACTACAGTCGGTGTTTTGGCAGCGACTCGTCCTCCAGCAGCACACACTCACACACACAGGAACAGGAACACACACCTGGAGGACGCAGACACTGATTAGCTTTCAAAATAAAAGTCCAGTAATTACACTCTGAATCTGGTGGAGTCTCCTGAATAACTGATCACTGAAGAACCAACTGGTGATTTCTGTTAATCATCTGTCAGTGTTTCAGCTGTTTTCCTTTGATCGACACAGCTGCTAGTTTGACTTCATTTCTAAGAAAACCAGCCTGCAGAGAGAACTTCATCACGTGGTGTTACCTCTGTAGTAGTTTGTTGTCTTCAAACATCAGAACTCCTCAGAGTCGCTGTCTGCAGCAACAACTCACCTGTAACTTCAAGATGCACTAAATAGTTTAGTCCACAGCGTTTCAAACAAACTGGCTCATGAAGTAACGTCTGGAGTGACTCAGCACTGCTGCAGACACAACACAACAAACCCAATCACAAACAGGGCTGGTTAGTTTAAAGTGAAGTCTGGTCTGAAGACAAGCAGTGGACTGATTTAAGTTTGGAATCATCTCAGATAAATGTCACGCTGGAGGTCCGGTGGTGCTTTCTGACCGGTTTGTCTTTAATGATCTAAATGTTTTCAGGTGATCTAGTTTTGTCCAAACAGCCGTTGTGTTGTGTCCTCGTGGTTTCAATCACAGCATCTGGACTACCGTGAAGACGTTTGACCTCTCGTCCAAGATGAGAAGTAAAACGTCTTCTACAAACTCAAGCTGGTCCAGATGCTACGACCACGAGGACAACCCCGGCCTGGACGACTGAGGATCTTCAGACATGTTGTGTTGGTAGCTGTGAAGCTCTGAGGGAAAACAACAACGAAGCCTCAGAAGGTAGTTTTCATAGAAATGAAGTGAAGCTGCCTGGAATGAAGGAAACCATGTGGACCCTGATGATGAAAACATGAAGCTACAAACGCTCGACTGCTCTTTTAAAATCAGGGCGTCTCAGTCAAGGCTGAGTTTTCATGGCGTTAATGAATCTTAGAAAGTATGGATGCACTTCATGCAGCAGGCCACCGTCCCTCCCAGCTGATTGGTGGCTCTGACAGTTTAAGGTCCTGTTGGCAGCTCGGACGTCCTGCAGATCACACGTATGTCTGACCAACATACAGACCGACTGCTAGCTGAAGTCCGTGTCGGGGCTCCGATGGTGAACTGTTCAGATCAACCAGTTGGCAGTGTTGTTGTTATGAAGACCCTCTGATACACAACATTGAAACTAATCTCAACACAACTCGACTCCTGTTCGTCGCTAATAGAAACACGTAGAACAAAGAGACGTTAGAGGCATGCTAGCAGCCGGCGTTACGATGTTCAGAGTCCAGCCGGCTGACGAAGAAGAGCTGCTCCACCTGGAACTGATGAGTAGCTGCAGGGTTCAGGACGCAGAGGACGGACAGGAAACACAAACACCACCGAGTGTTTAGAGGGTGTCCAGACCGGCCTAAAGCTGGCCTCCGTTAGCTCCACACTAAACAGCAGCGAAACAGCAGCAGCAGCGGCGGCGGCTTCGACGCTCGCCGCCTTTATCTGTCGTTGAGTTTGGGCGAATCCACCGGCTCCTCGTCTTCGTCCTTGTCGTCTTTCGCACCAATCAGCCGCTGCCGGGCGAAGTCCTCGAAGATGATGTCATCGTCGCTGTGGGGAGGAGAAGGTTCTGGTCATTCAGAGTAACGGCTGGATGTCAGTGTTCTGGTGGACGCGACCAACCCAACATCCTCCATCATCTCATCTACAGATGGACTCTTCAGAACCACCAAGCACCTGACATGAGATCTCAGCACCTGATTATATAGAAGCTCTGCATTTTAACGTCCATCCATCACTTTGACCTGTTTCAGCAAATGGTCTGTTACTTAGGTTGAGATATCTATAGTATCTTCTATAGTCTCGTTATGCTTTCAGACAGCTAGTTAACCTTTTCATGTGTTATTTTTAGCGAACCATTTCCACTGGTTCATCCTTACTGTACCTAAACATGTCGGCTGCTGGTCACAGGTTGAACTAAACCTTTCAGTGGTTAATTCATGATGTTGGCGAGTTATTTTAACTGTTAACTGATAACATTAATCATATATATATATTATAGTTGACCACACCTTCAGCTGACATTTATTATTATCCACATGATTAAACGTCAACGTTTTAATATTTATGCTGAGGATAGTTTCATTTATTCATTTGCTTTTACCTTTTTCTTTCTTTAATTAATTGCCTCCAGTTTATCTGTTATTTATGAACTAACCCTGATGTACCAGTACTGCTGTCTGCCTCAGAATGTAGTAAAAGTACTGCACCGCATGTACTGGAGTTAAAAAATAATGTGTGACTAACTGGTTTTTAAGACATGGCAGCTCTATTTCAGCTCTATTACAGTCCTGATGCAGCTCTAATGCAGCTCTATTACAGCTCTAATGCAGCTCTAATGCAGCTCTAATGCAGCTCTATTACAGTCCTAATGCAGCTCTAATGCAGCTCTAATGCAGCTCTAATGCAGCTCTAATGCAGCTCTAATGCAGCTCTATTACAGTCCTAATGCAGCTCTAATGCAGCTCTAATGTAGCTCTAATGCAGCTCTAATGCAGCTCTATTACAGTCCTAATGCAGCTCTAATGCAGCTCTAATGTAGCTCTGTTACAGCTCTAATGTAGCTCTAATGCAGCTCTAATGCAGCTCTAATGCAGCTCTATTACAGTCCTAATGCATCTCTATTATAGCTCTAATGTAGCTCTGTTACAGCTCTAATGTAGCTCTGTTACAGCTCTGTTACAGCTCTAATGCAGCTCTAATGCAGCTCTAATGCAGCTCTATTACAGTCCTAATGCAGCTCTAATGCAGCTCTAATGTAGCTCTGTTACAGCTCTAATGTAGCTCTATTACAGTCCTAATGCAGCTCTGTTACAGCTCTAATGTAGCTCTGTTACAGCTCTAATGCAGCTCTAATGCAGCTCTATTACAGCTCTAATGCAGCTCTATTACAGCTCTGTTACAGCTCTAATGCAGCTCTAATGCAGCTCTAATGCAGCTCTAATGCAGCTCTATTACAGTCCTAATGCAGCTCTAATGCAGCTCTAATGTAGCTCTGTTACAGCTCTAATGTAGCTCTATTACAGTCCTAATGCAGCTCTGTTACAGCTCTAATGTAGCTCTGTTACAGCTCTAATGCAGCTCTAATGCAGCTCTAATGCAGCTCTAATGCAGCTCTATTACAGTCCTAATGCATCTCTATTATAGCTCTAATGTAGCTCTGTTACAGCTCTAATGCAGCTCTAATGCAGCTCTATTACAGTCCTAATGCAGCTCTAATGCATCTCTATTGCAGCTCTAATGCAGCTCTATTACAGTCCTAATGCAGCTCTAATGTAGCTCTATTACAGCTCTAATGCAGCTCTAATGCAGCTCTATTACAGTCCTAATGCAGCTCTATCACAGCTCTATTACAGCTCTAATGCAGCTCTAATGCATCTCTATAGCAGCTCTAATGCAGCTCTAATGCAGCTCTATTACAGTCCTAATGCAGCTCTAATGCAGTTCTATTACAGCTCTAATACAGCTCTAATGCAGCTCTAATGAAGCTCTATTGTACCTCTATTACAGCTCTGATGCAGCTCCATTGCAGCCCTATTGCAGCTCTATTACAGTCCTAATGCAGCTCTATTGTAGATCTATTGCAGCTCTAATGCAGCTCTAATACAGCTCTAATGCAGCTCTATTGTACCTCTATTACAGCTCTAATGCAGCTCTAATGCAGCTCTATTGTAGCTCTATTGCAGCTCTAATGCAGCTCTAATACAGCTCTAAGCAGCTCTATTGTACCTCTATTACAGCTCTAATGCAGCTCTAATGCAGCTCTAATGCAGCTCTAATACAGCTCTAATGCAGCTCTAATACAGCTCTAATGCAGCTCTAATACAGCTCTAATACAGCTCTAATGCAGCTCTAATGCAGCTCTAATGCAGCTCTAATGCAGCTCTAATGCAGCTCTAATGCAGCTCTAATGTAGCTCTGTTACAGCTCTAATGTAGCTCTATTACAGTCCTAATGCAGCTCTGTTACAGCTCTAATGTAGCTCTGTTACAGCTCTAATGCAGCTCTAATGCAGCTCTAATGCAGCTCTAATGCAGCTCTATTACAGTCCTAATGCATCTCTATTATAGCTCTAATGTAGCTCTGTTACAGCTCTAATGTAGCTCTGTTACAGCTCTAATGCAGCTCTAATGCAGCTCTATTACAGTCCTAATGCAGCTCTAATGCATCTCTATTGCAGCTCTAATGCAGCTCTAATGCAGCTCTATTACAGTCCTAATGCAGCTCTAATGTAGCTCTATTACAGCTCTAATGCAGCTCTAATGCAGCTCTATTACAGTCCTAATGCAGCTCTATCACAGCTCTATTACAGCTCTAATGCAGCTCTAATGCATCTCTATAGCAGCTCTAATGCAGCTCTAATGCAGCTCTATTACAGTCCTAATGCAGCTCTAATGCAGTTCTATTACAGCTCTAATACAGCTCTAATGCAGCTCTAATGCAGCTCTATTGTACCTCTATTACAGCTCTGATGCAGCTCCATTGCAGCCCTATTGCAGCTCTATTACAGTCCTAATGCAGCTCTATTGTAGATCTATTGCAGCTCTAATGCAGCTCTAATACAGCTCTAATGCAGCTCTATTGTACCTCTATTACAGCTCTAATGCAGCTCTAATGCAGCTCTATTGTAGCTCTATTGCAGCTCTAATGCAGCTCTAATACAGCTCTAAGCAGCTCTATTGTACCTCTATTACAGCTCTAATGCAGCTCTAATGCAGCTCTAATGCAGCTCTAATACAGCTCTAATGCAGCTCTAATACAGCTCTAATGCAGCTCTAATACAGCTCTAATGCAGCTCTAATACAGCTCTAATGCAGCTCTAATGCAGCTCTAATGCAGCTCTAATGCAGCTCTATTGCAGCTCTATTACAGCTCTAAGCAGCTCTATTGTACCTCTATTACAGCTCTAATGCAGCTCTAATGCAGCTCTAATACAGCTCTAATGCAGCTCTAATACAGCTCTAATGCAGCTCTAATGCAGCTCTAATACAGCTCTAATACAGCTCTAATGCAGCTCTAATGCAGCTCTAATACAGCTCTAATGCAGCTCTAATGCAGCTCTAATGCAGCTCTAATACAGCTCTAATGCAGCTCTAATGCAGCTCTAATGCAGCTCTAATGCAGCTCTAATGCAGCTCTAATGCAGCTCTAATGCAGCTCTAATGCAGCTCTAATGCAGCTCTAATGCAGCTCTAATACAGTCCTAATGCAGCTCTGTTACAGCTCTAATGTAGCTCTAATGCAGCTCTAATGCAGCTCTGTTACAGCTCTAATGTAGCTCTGTTACAGCTCTAATGCAGCTCTAATACAGCTCTAATGCAGCTCTAATGCAGCTCTATTACAGTCCTAATGCATCTCTATTATAGCTCTAATGTAGCTCTGTTACAGCTCTAATGTAGCTCTGTTACAGCTCTAATGCAGCTCTAATGCATCTCTATTGCAGCTCTAATGCAGCTCTAATGCAGCTCTATTACAGTCCTAATGCAGCTCTAATGTAGCTCTATTACAGCTCTAATGCAGCTCTAATGCAGCTCTATTACAGTCCTAATGCAGCTCTATCACAGCTCTATTACAGCTCTAATGCAGCTCTAATACAGCTCTAATGCAGCTCTAATGCAGCTCTAATGCAGCTCTATTACAGTCCTAATGCAGCTCTAATGCAGTTCTATTACAGCTCTAATACAGCTCTAATGCAGCTCTAATGCAGCTCTATTGTACCTCTATTACAGCTCTGATGCAGCTCCATTGCAGCCCTATTGCAGCTCTATTACAGTCCTAATGCAGCTCTATTGTAGATCTATTGCAGCTCTAATGCAGCTCTAATACAGCTCTAATGCAGCTCTATTGTACCTCTATTACAGCTCTAATGCAGCTCTAATGCAGCTCTATTGTAGCTCTATTGCAGCTCTAATGCAGCTCTAATACAGCTCTAAGCAGCTCTATTGTACCTCTATTACAGCTCTAATGCAGCTCTAATGCAGCTCTAATGCAGCTCTAATACAGCTCTAATGCAGCTCTAATACAGCTCTAATGCAGCTCTAATACAGCTCTAATGCAGCTCTAATACAGCTCTAATGCAGCTCTAATGCAGCTCTAATGCAGCTCTAATGCAGCTCTATTGCAGCTCTATTACAGCTCTAAGCAGCTCTATTGTACCTCTATTACAGCTCTAATGCAGCTCTAATGCAGCTCTAATACAGCTCTAATGCAGCTCTAATACAGCTCTAATGCAGCTCTAATGCAGCTCTAATACAGCTCTAATACAGCTCTAATGCAGCTCTAATGCAGCTCTAATACAGCTCTAATGCAGCTTTAATGCAGCTCTAATGCAGCTCTAATGCAGCTCTAATACAGCTCTAATGCAGCTCTAATGCAGCTCTAATGCAGCTCTAATGCAGCTCTAATGCAGCTCTAATGCAGCTCTAATGCAGCTCTAATGCAGCTCTAATGCAGCTCTAATGCAGCTCCTGCAGTCTAATGCAGCTCTAATGCAGCTCTAATGCAGCTCTAATGCAGCTCTATGCAGCTCTAATGTAGCTCTGTTACAGCTCTAATGCAGCTCTAATACAGCTCTAATGCAGCTCTAATGCAGCTCTATTACAGTCCTAATGCATCTCTATTATAGCTCTAATGTAGCTCTGTTACAGCTCTAATGTAGCTCTGTTACAGCTCTAATGCAGCTCTAATGCATCTCTATTGCAGCTCTAATGCAGCTCTAATGCAGCTCTATTACAGTCCTAATGCAGCTCTAATGTAGCTCTATTACAGCTCTAATGCAGCTCTAATGCAGCTCTATTACAGTCCTAATGCAGCTCTATCACAGCTCTATTACAGCTCTAATGCAGCTCTAATACAGCTCTAATGCAGCTCTAATGCAGCTCTAATGCAGCTCTATTACAGTCCTAATGCAGCTCTAATGCAGTTCTATTACAGCTCTAATACAGCTCTAATGCAGCTCTAATGCAGCTCTATTGTACCTCTATTACAGCTCTGATGCAGCTCCATTGCAGCCCTATTGCAGCTCTATTACAGTCCTAATGCAGCTCTATTGTAGATCTATTGCAGCTCTAATGCAGCTCTAATACAGCTCTAATGCAGCTCTATTGTACCTCTATTACAGCTCTAATGCAGCTCTAATGCAGCTCTATTGTAGCTCTATTGCAGCTCTAATGCAGCTCTAATACAGCTCTAAGCAGCTCTATTGTACCTCTATTACAGCTCTAATGCAGCTCTAATGCAGCTCTAATGCAGCTCTAATACAGCTCTAATGCAGCTCTAATACAGCTCTAATGCAGCTCTAATACAGCTCTAATGCAGCTCTAATACAGCTCTAATGCAGCTCTAATACAGCTCTAATGCAGCTCTAATGCAGCTCTAATGCAGCTCTAATACAGCTCTAATGCAGCTCTAATGCAGCTCAAATGCAGCTCTAATGCAGCTCTAATACAGCTCTAATGCAGCTCTAATGCAGCTCTAATGCAGCTCTAATGCAGCTCTAATACAGCTCTAATACAGCTCAAATGCAGCTCTATTACAGCTCTATTGCAGCCCCATTGCAGCTCTGATGCGCAGACTTGAAGCTTTGTTTTTACCAACAGTTTCCTGAAGGAGTTTTAAGACTGAAGTCAGGAAGCAGAAGTGAGCAGAGCAGATCACTGATGATCAGGACGCTAAAACAACAGAACAACTTCTGGTTCTACAGAACTCAGCGCATCCATCCAAACCAAAAAGCCAAAGTGCAAACAGACACACAGTGCTGTGAAAAGTATTTGCCCCCCACCCCTACAGAAACCTTGTATTTAGTCTATTTGATGTTCCAGATCATCAAACTAGTTTTAACATCGTACAAAGACGACCAAAGAAAACACTAACTGCAGTTCTTTAATGATGATTTCATGTGTTGAAGGTAAAATGCTGCCCGGCCCACCTCACCCTGTGTGTCAAAGTAATTACCCCCTTAGCTTCCAATCTACCAAATGACCAGGTTCATTTTTAACAGGGTTTAATGTCACCAGCTACACCCACATCTGATCCCTGCCAGGCTTGTTGGATCTAAACGTCACTGTTCTGTTCTGTTCTGTTCTGTTCTGTTCTATTCTGTTCTATTCTATTCTATTCTGTTCTATTCTATTCTATTCTGTTCTATTCTATTCTGTTCTATTCTATTCTTAAGAGAACCAAGAACAGATGAGGAACAGTCACTGACGTCCATCAGTCTGGAGGGTTACAAAGCCGTTGCTGAGGCTCTGGGACTCCAGAGAAGCTCAGTGAGAGACTTTATCCACTAATGGAGGAACATGGAACAGTGGAGACCAGAATCTCCATCATCAGTTTATGACCTGAAGCTCAAGTACAAATGAGTTCTGCAGCAAGACAAAGACCCAAACACACAAGCAAGTCCACCTTTGAGGGCTCAACAAGAACTAGATGAAGGTTCTGGAGTAGCCCAGTCAAAGTCTGGACCTGGATCTACCTGAGACGCTGGTTCAAGACCTTAAAGGACAGTTCATGATGGAAACCATCTAATGTGAATTAAACCTGTTTCTAGAGAAGAGTGGACCAACGTTCCTCCATGGAGATGGAAAAGACTGATCACAAGCTGGAACCAACATTTACCAAGAGACCAACCAGGGATCAGGTTCAGGGGGCGATTACTTTATCACAGGGCTGATAGGTTTTAATAAAACTTTAATAAACCATCATTTAAAAAGTGCTTCCAGTGTTTTGTGGGTTTTCTCTGGATAATATTCAATAAACATCAGAGCACAGAACACAAACCAATCACAGACGTGTGTGTGTGTGTGTGTGTGTGTGTGTGTGTGTGTGTGTGTTTCTGTGTGTGTGTGTGCGTGTGTGTGTGTGTGTGTGTGTGTCTGTGTGTGTGTGTGTGTGTGTGAACAGAGTGAAATCGGTTCTAATGTCAGACTTGAAGGTGATTTTATCCGTTTTTGACTAAAGCAGTAAAATAATCAGGGACAGATGTCCACTGTGATCAATCAGTGTTGTTGCTTCATTGATTATTGATGAAGACATTGATTCTAAATTAGCGTCCTGTGTTCTCAGGTTCAACACTGATCAGTTAATAATTGATCAGAGCATCCTTGTCTTATAGAACCAGACAGACCTCAGAGTGGATGTTGTTGTGCGTGAAGCTGCAGTGCTGATCAGCTGTCTGCTGACGGCAGTGAGGCCCCAGTCTGAAGCCCATTTCCTGCAGCAGCTGCATTAAGACGCATTAAGGCTGCAGCTCAGGAGACGAGTCCATCACTGCTAATGTTCAGAGGAAGCCCTCAGCTGGCAGCCAATCAGAGCGCAGAGAGGCAGAGGCAGGGACAGGGAGGCTTACTGTGTGTCGAACTCTATCAGGTTGGTGTCGATCGGAGCTTCATCTGGAGCTGGAGGAGGAGGAGGAGGAGGAGGAGGAGGAAGAGGAAGATGAAGAGGAGGAGGAAGAAGAGGAGGAGGAGGAAGAGGAAGAGGAGGAGGAGGAAGAGGAGGAGGAGGAGGAGGAGGAGGAGGAGGAGGAGGAGGAGGAG
>JAMOIN010001229.1:0-22220 GCA_024666655.1 Dascyllus trimaculatus
TCACTGTTTAAACGCCCGTGTTTGGTACAGTGTCCGGCTGAACGTACCTCCAGCTCCTTGTCAAAGCGGCCTGGCCTGCGCAGGGCAGGGTCGAGGGCGTGGGGCCGGTTCGTGGCCCCCAAGACCAGCAGCTGACCCGAGTGACCCTCCTGGAAGAACAAGAGAGAGAGCAGAGATCTGGTCATTCCGGTGTAAATGTAGTTTATACTATGTCTTATCATGCTGCTGGTACAAAGAACCTAGATGTGCTCACATTACATTGAGTGATAATGTGTAAACCAATCAGCCACAACATTATAACCCACCACCTAATACTGTGGAAGTCTCCCTGAAGCTCTGACCCATCAAGTATGGGCTCCACGAGACCTCTGAAGGTGTCCTATGGTATCAGGCACCCAGACATAAATGGAAAATCCTTTTAGTCCTGAAGGTGCAAGGCAGGCCCTGCATGGATCGGACTTGTTTTTCTAGAATGTCCCATAGATGCTAAATCTGATGTGAGATCTGGAGAATTTGGAGGACAAGGCAGCACCTTCAACCTTTTGTCATGTTCCTCGGAAAACAATCCTACTAGTAAATGACGCACACCTATCAGGCCGTTCACATGATGGAATAGAATACGAGATTCAAGTGAACGGGTCACCTCCTGGTCCATGTTCCAGTTCTGAAAGTCATGTGCCCACTTTGTAGTCACTTAGTAGTCATAGCTGGATGCTCTGTGTGTTCTAACAAGTTTCTATCATAGCCAGCAATGAGGTTTAAGCATTGTCTCGTACAATAGCTCTTTATTGGAGGGATCAGACCACATGGGCAAGCCTTCCCTGGCTGTCCTTTCTTTAACCACTTCCGTTTGGTATTAACCACTGCATAACCAAGGACAGCCCTGCCGTTGTGGACTTGTACATGTAGTCATCTCAAATTGGTCCTTATCAAAGCTGCTCAGATCCTCACGCTGCCCATTCTTCCTGCTTCTAAGACATCAACTCCAAGAACTGACCGCTCACTTAATGTCTAATATATCAGTTGTAAGAAGATAATTGATGCTATTTACTTCACCTGGCAGTGGTTGATCAGCGTATATAAACATCTGGTTAAGTACTACAGCTTACCTGACTTCAGTTTCCTCAAAACAAAGTCATTAACGACATGGTTACACTATAAGGCAACAATATCTGACTTCATGTAAGACCATTTCCTTTTAGGCTGCTTAGAACATCAGATTGGTCAAGGGGGACACCATTGGAAAGTGCAATCATCACAGTGTTATTTGTACATTATATAAAAGAGATAAACAATCAGTCAATATTTCAATGGGACTCCAGGCAAGATGGTAAATGCTGGATTTTTCTGGAGAAAGTACAGAAGCCGAACTGTTTAACCACTCACACAGCTTTCGTAGATCTGCATCAGAAAAAACAACATATTAAAGAGTAGAAATTAACAGATGATTGATTTAAACTGGTAAATGCCAAGCTTCCACTGCCAAATCTGCTGTACTGGCTAACATACACGCATATTGCTGTTGAGTCAGCAATATTTGATTTGCAGGGGTGAAGTAAACTTAATGACCATATCCCTCCCGTTTTCAGCGTTTCATATGCTTGAGAAATTTTTCAAAGCTTCAGAGGATTTTTGGCCTCAGTCAGATGCTAAACTTGGCCCAGTCCTGTGTTTCCAGGGGTGGTCCGCCTTCAAGATTCCACCTTTAAAAACTGCAGGGATAACTGAAACACAACTAAGTCACAGTGCAAGCAAGAATGCTGAGGTGCAGGAAGCGCTTTCTCCACATTCCACGAACCAATCAGCAGCGATGACCTCTGGAAAACACACAGGAGCAGGGAGGGGTAGCTGGTGTGTCTGCTGTAACATCAGCAATCCGCGTTAGGGGTTTCTCTACCGCGGGACGTCGAGATGTACTGTGCTGATAAAGTTATGGCTAATTGGCGGCTCACGGCAACCTTGGGTGATTTCTTTCCCAGGCTTCCATTGGGGGTGTGCGGGGGAATCATCTTTTTTCTCATCAGGCTCTAAACACAGAGCTCAGAGGACGAACGACACCCCAGAGATGCAGCCCACGGCGTCTGAAGGGTGTCCAACACGCAGAGATGGTTTCTGCATGACAATCTGCATTTCCAATGAGGACAGATCCTGACCGAGCCACATTCTGCTGCAGAAAGCCGTCGTTTGAAAGTCATGTGTTTACAGAACAAGCAGCTGCTGGTCAGTGTTATGCTGACCGCCTTGCATTTATCAGTCTGATGCAACACAGACTGTTGTATTGGTGAAATAAAGGGAAGTCGTTTAAGCATCTTCTAGAGCTGTATGACGGCAAAACTCTGAAAGTAGGACACACTGCGGACACACCTTGACCAGTCAGTGAAGCACTTTGCACTGCACTAAACTGTATTAAAGGTGATATAAGAAACAATCTACATCTAATAGACAGCATTAGGGTAGACAGTGAACAACCTACCGAACCAATGCCGTCCATAAGAGTCAGGAGAGAAGCAACAACTCGTTTCTCCACCTCATTCTGAGCTCCCTCCCGCTTCGGGCACAAAGCATCCAGCTCATCAATGAAGATTATCGCCGGCTGCCTGTCAAACCAAATAAAACGTGAGAAAATCTTAACTTGTGGTGCATTTTATTTGAGGAGTATGTACTTTGAAAGAAGACTGAAGGTGTATAAATTACTGTTTGTGCTAAGCAATTTGAAAAATCAGTATAATGCTCTACGACAACTGTGAGAAGACAATTACAAGACAAATTTATATCATTTGACACCAGAAAAGGGAATAATACAGTGTTTTACGTATAAAGAAATAAAATGTGAATTCTGCTTGTGTTACTTTATGAGCACAGCTAACCGGATTGATTGCATTTACCTCTGAGACGCCTCAGTGAATATTTGTCGCAGCCTTGCTTCTGTTTCACCATAGAATCTGCAAAGACATAACACAACATGCTCTCTTTAGGTCAACAAAACTACTTTAGTATTTATTCTTTGGATCACATGTAAAGTGGTGAATAATGTCTTCCTTTCATCCATACAGAAAAAAATTCTGCCCAAATATTCTACTGGGTAAAAAAATTCTGCCATGTGACCGTACTTGCTCATGATCTCTGGGCCGTTGATCACTGTCATGTGAGCACCGACCTCATTGGCTATGGCTCGACCAATCATCGTCTTCCCTGTGCCAGGGGGACCATACAACAGAACTCCTCTTGGAGCCGGGATCCCTGATGAGACGACAGTTTGCAATTCGATCTTTGATTCAAAGTCAACCATCAACCATGTAATCATTAAACATCATACATAATAATGGGACCATAAAAGGTATCTGGCAGTGACATAGTACAGTTTTAACCCTTGATGTTGACATGAGGAATATTTGTTGTATGACCTGACCTACCAAAGCTTGAAAACAGCTCAGGGCGTTTCAGAGGAAGTTCAATGGTCTCTCTAATGACATCCAACTGGCTGCTAAGTCCGCCAATCATGCTGTAGGTGATCCTGGACCTTTTATTTTCAGCATCAGGATCTGGTTGCCCTGCTCTGCTTTTAAAACTGACTTTGGTGGAGCACGAGAGGCAGTAGAAGGTGTCTGTAATCAAAGCACCAGCAGAGGGTGCCATGGAGACTTTCGCTGCCTGCTCTAAACTGACAGAGCTCTCCAGAGTGGCAGCAGTCTCTGCCGATTCTGCCGAAGGATTCTGGGAGTCGCAGGTAGACATGCAGGGAGCATGGGGTGAGGGGAGGGAAAGGAGGGGAGCTGGTCGGCATGGGGTGCTGGCTGCAGGACCAGGCTCTCCAGGTGTGCCTGGTGCCACATCGTTGTTGTCATCCACAGTCAGCATGCTGAGCTGCAGGGAGAGGTCAGCTGCCGTGGAGTTGAGCACCGAGTTCATCACAGAGGACTCCTCTGTGTCAGGGCCCATTCCTGGGGGAGGCGCCGGTCTCTGGAGGGTGACGCCGTCCTCCCCTCTAATGGTCTCGACCCGGAGACTGCATGACCGGCCAAAATAACTCAAGGAAAGGACATTTCCTGGCAGAATGATGTTCCCAACTGGTACAAGATAGAAACTCACAGTTGTTATTCCAGCAGAGGAAATGGGGGAATCTGTTCAATAAAAATGCTCTGAGAACTGCAAATATGTTCAACTTCATTTTCTTGCAAAATAGCATTAAAGTACAATTCTTAGAGTCTAATGTGCACAATAATGTACAGTATAGCAGAAAAGGAAAACAAGAACTTGCATTTACTGCAAGATTGCAATAAACTGCACACCAAAACAACAACTTACACATAATAAATGCAATATCCAGCTGCTTTACAAACAAACAAACTCCTCTGTACATTCAGAAAAGGGTTAAAAACCTTGTGAAGTTATTGAAGAACAGACTTATGAATAAAAAGTACAAAACAGCATGTGTTAAATGGCATGTACTTTCCACTGACATGTTTATAATCATGCAGCTATGAGAAAAAAAAAACATCAACTGACCCAAAGTCCTCAAAAAGAAGTTCTTGAATTCGTCTGTGTCTAGTGTGTCGTCTTTTGACCTGTAAAAAAAGTTACACAGAGTTGAAAAAACACAACTAAACACAAGTTTTATTGTTTGGTTTTTACTGGTCATGGATCAGTGAGCGTTGAAGTGCAGTTGCATGTTGCAGCCAGCAGATGGCAGTCTTTGACCAAAATACACAAAAAAGCCTCAGTTCTTGGGAGTGACTTCAACAGGGAGAAAACTATTATTGATCTATCAGAGTACGACTAAAAAGACTTCATCTCACATGACACCTTCATCTTGTATCTATTTGTATTAAGATTTAAATTTTCAGATGCAGATGATCACGAATAATGTTTCCTAATACAATAAAAATCCTGTTTTATGATAATACAAACTCGGTGCCACTGCAAACCTCCAGAATGGCATTACAACTAAAAGGGTTCCTTTTCACAAAAACTATATATAACCGTCATGAATATAGATTTCTTGCACAACTATTTATTAGACAACATTAGTTTTAATTATTTGGTATACTATAATATTTAATTTCAATAATAATTTCATTGGCGATCATTCAGGCAACAAAAGCCAGATGAATCTCACCTGTTGGACAGAACCACCTCTTCAGCCTGAAGCACAGGACCTGTAATCGGGTGCAGCAACACCTCGTCTCCTGACTTAACTCTAAGGTTGTTCTGGGAGCACTTCTGAAGGCCGACTTTTCCGCCTGGAAAGGAGGCAACAGGCCACCCCAAGCACACCTGGCAGTCAGAAGAAACAGACAGATGATTATCAAAGGGAACTGCAGGCAGCGAAAGGTCTGGAAGGTGACATCCTGAGAACATGTTTCATTTATTATGAGAAGAGCAGAGGATACCTCTTGTAGTCCTGTGGGGCTCGTCAGCAGGACTGGTCTCCCGATGCATACACTGGCTGACTTCATTGAATTGAGGCCAAGTTGGGCTAAAGTTGACCTGCAACTTTTGGGTGTTTTGTCATCAGCTGTGAGATAAATTAACAAAAACATAGCGATTAAAGGAAAGGAAATGGAAATTTAATTTGCATTAAATGAAAACACCCATCCTGAATGCTTCATGTTAAACATAAAAATCTGTCGAAAGCTGTAGTTTGTCCTGGTGATGATCTAACTTTTTCTTATAGTGCCAAGTAGGACAAATGATAGCACTGCATTTCACGTTACAATCTCACCATACCAACTGAAAGTAAAATTTTGCAATGCCAACTTCTCCACATGTTTGACAGCAAAACAATTCTCCATAAACCAAGAAACTTTGAAAAAACGGCTGTCTCAATGTTGACAAATTAACTAGATTACAACAACTTCAGGCATTTAGCCTCTGATTGGTGGTTGGGGCTTATCATGTATACTTGTAATTGGCTCTGTAAATGCTGCAAACACTGGTCACACTTTTAGATTCTTGGGCAGAGGTATTTTGTCTTTTCCAGGGGCCCTACTGAAAACTGAAGGGGACAGAGTGTTTGCAGTTTGTGCTCCACATCTCTGGCACGATCTGCTCGAGGCAATCAGAACGTCTGAGCCAATGAGCCCCTATGAGTCTCTTTTGAGAACATGCTTTTATCGGAGAGCCTTTCCTAAGTTTAATCTAGTTTTAATTTACTTTGAATGGTCTTTTATTTCTGTTTATAATGTTTTTTCCTTTTCTAACACTGTATTTTGCTGCCTAATGAGGAACTTTTTAACTCAAGTACTGTAGAAATAAAAAATATGATTACTAGTAGTATTAGTGTTATTATAATAATATTAATATTGTCATTGATAAAATTACTATAAATTACTTAAACACAAAAGTGTCAGTAAGCTCAAACACTGACCTGATAGTTAGTGGACAGACTGGTTTGTTGTGTGTAAGACAAAAGGGCATATGGGTTAGGGTTAGGGATAGACTCAGAGCTTTTCCTAGTCCGTCTCAAAAATTCAGTCAGGTACTCATGTGAACAATCTTTACTTGGTATAATCATTTCTTCTGTTAATGCTTGACATTAAAAGAAGATGTAAACAAAGAGGAATTTCCCCCCTAACGATACAGGTAGTTCTTGAAGATACAAAAAGATTTGTCCCTCATTTTATTTCTAATTTACTGAGGGGACAAAACTAAGAAAGCAGCTGCCTCAGTGATACAGGTGGTGCAGCATCCAACAGCATCACTGAGAGCAGCAGCAGATCTTCTATGTTCATACTACAGATAGCTGAATTTTCTGAACGCATCTACAGCCTATCTATGCGTCAAAGCATGTTAGTCGTCTGGGTTTGTGTTCCAAAGTCTTACCTTTTTCAATGAAATCGATGACAGTGAAAGAGTTTGGACTTTTGCAGCGTCCCCCGTCCACGCCGGCAGTTTGCGGGCTTAACGAGTCATTTGAGCCCTCCTTCAGTACAAGTGAACCATCCCCATCACTCGCCCTTTTCGATTTGCTTTTATTTTTCTTCGAAGACATTTTAATTGTAAAAACTTTCCCCACGTGAAAGTGCAAACATGTGTAAACACGGAGCGGCGTTGTAAACTTCCTGGTTAAAGTTTAGTCCCGCCTCCTTTTACCGTAAGTCCTGGTATGTCGGGCAGGCATTTTACGGCAGATGATCTTTAGTTTTATATTTATTGCATTAAGTATTCTAAATTCATTTTATTATAAAGATTTAATTAGTTAAATACTCATTATAACTGGAAAAATGTTTTAATTGAAAAAAGTTATCTCTAAATGCCTGGAACTGGAATCTGTTCCGGAGATTTCAGCAAAACCGCTATAGAAAAATCGTACAATTTTACGTTTTCTTTGTTTTCTGCAAGTAATACCACAAAATTCAATATAATTAAACATATTGCAATCACTTTTAGGGTGTCGTCTTTTATTCGGCATATATTTCAGATGCCAAGATACTTTTTTCGTCATTTTCAACGGTTACTCTGGATTTCTTGTTCGCTTCTTTGCGGCTGATAACACCTTGAGGACAGCGGGCTACTGAGCTTCAAAGACCTGTGTTAGTCCGGTGTAAAAGGTGATATTTAGCTCATTTTCAAAGGTTAACCGACAGATATTTAAAGCCGAAATTAACATCATGCCTTAGCAATTCTATGATAGCAATAATAATACTTGAATATTGCCGCTACATTATTAGCTGGATAAATTAACAGATTTGTATATGGAGTTTGGTCACAGTACCTCTACGGAGCTAACGGTTCTGTGACATCATTACGGTATTTATGCAACTTCCAGGCGGACATTTACGTAACTGTACCGGACAGCGGACGCATGCCGGCTGCAAACTGAACTCATTCTCCGTTAAAACTTCCGTTTGTGGTGCTACGGTAACATGGCCGGTTGCGCCTTCGTGTCCAGACTGTCGCCGCTCGCGAGGGGAAGCTTTTGCGGTAAAGTGTGCTGTCCCGCGCGCACGGCTGCCGTCCGTGCGTTCTCGCGAGCCGTCACCTGTGCCCAGCTGCAGCGCGTGCAGGGCAGCGGCGCTTTAACGGGGAAGGTGGACCGATTCGGTGGAGTGACGGTGAACCTGGCGGACACCGGGCTACCGGCGGACATCAGCGAGACGTCATTCAGCGCTTTACTGCGAGGTTTGTGTTTGTTACGGGTCCTGTTTACCGTAAAATACTCATAAATCATTAACCCAACACTGACTGTCAGTGTCAACAACACTGTAGGAAACACGTCATAGCAAAACATTAACTTACCTTTTCTCCAAACATTATTACTTCGGTAGATTTTTTAAAATAATATACATAAAAATCTAATAAAATGATGAAATAAATATAGAATAAAAGAAACTAAAATGTTAGGTATTTAATTAATGTCACCTTAAAAAAACAAATATTACTAATATGCACATTGTGTAAAATTCAAATACGTCCTTAAAACATATTAACTATCATTTAATTGTGCTTTTATTTCTATATTTCTGTTAACTGTCATGGTCAGTGCATTTACACCTGTGACTTAGATATACTTTGTCCATTTAAATTATTCTGTGCAATATTATTTTATTCACATGTAGGATAATCTATGCAATGCCAATAGAATCAGTGTAATGTCAGTATTTTTTTCTGCTCGTAGAAGAACCTGTGTATTACCAGCCTGCACATACAAAATAACAGTGTGCAATATTGTTATTTTCGAACATCCGCATTTAAAAGAATCATTGCAGTAGCTGAATTTGTATCACAGGAAAGTCTGAACAATGGCAATAGTACTTTTATTTATTTTTTATTTTTCTACTGATGCCTCTGTGTTTTTTGCAGTATCCCATTTGCTTCTGTAATGTAGCATATTTCCCTTATCTTCTTAATTGCAATTAAACTTTGTTTTTTGTTGTATTTGTGTCTCCAAATTTCATAATCGAGCCAAACGTCTGCGATCTGAGGAAACCTCATCAACTAATTCTCCTTTCATTCCCCTCCTAGTCTGGATGATGCTTTGACTGCATGTCAATCAATTGTAATCTTGTGTAATAGATCGTAAACGTTTAATCTGATAGTCCTCAAAATTGTATCATGTAAGTCTGTATAGCATTTTCGATTTTGAATATTGTCCTGTTTTAAAAAGAGCTGTGTTTAGAGATTCTGGTTCAGTCTCCTTGTAAATACCTGACAGTCTGTCCCTACACCCCCTGATAGTGTGTGATGCTGTAAATTAGGAACCATGGCAAACAGGAAGTCAAGAAATAGTTCCATTTTCAGAGTGATGCGAAAGTCATGCATGCTGTTGAGGAGTATCTGGATTCTCAAGATGTGACGGATTGTGAAGCTTGATGGGCGGACCAAGTGCACTTAAGTTAGAGGAGACTGTGTTGAAAAACAATGCAAGATCTTTCTCCTGTGACGTTTTCTGGTGAGGCCGAGAGCCTTTTGTCATGAGGAAACAGCAGCATTAAATCAAACGTGTTGGTCAGGAGTTTGGATGAGTCGTTTAACCACCATAACTTACCTATCCATTTTTAAATACAAACCTATTTGCTTATTTATCCCACTTAGGGCAATTGCTTTCAGAAATTTACCGTTCCACTTAGCAGCAGTCAAAATGTTGCTAAAAGGCAAAATGACGACACTCATTGCACAATTTAAAGTGCGTTGTTCAAGTGGCTTCAGGATTCACAGCATCAACCTTCCATGTTTACAGTCCCAAAGCCTGCTTCCACCCAACTGTGTCTGCTGTCTGTCAGGCTCTCTTATCTTTTTAAACATCCACTTAGGAGGAAATGTCTTTTTTAAAGCCTTTCAGTTTAATCAGGTCACATCTTAGCCATATTTCCTGTTTCTTTGCGCAGTTTATTGTTGAAAAGACACAGGCTTCGTGGACAAATGTAGTTTAAAAAGCTCGTGGGTACTTTTTTTTTGACATCTGACATCTGCCCTCCACAGAGTCTTTAGTCCAGTGGAAAGCAGACGGGAAGGTGGCGGTGTGGCTTCGAGTCCCCATCTCACTGAGTCGATGCGCTGCGGCCGCCTCAGCTCACGGCTTCACCTTCCACCACGCCAAGAACGACCACGCCGTGCTCGCTCTGTGGCTGGGAGAGGGCGAGAGCAGACTGCCGGGTTTCGCGACTCACCAAATTGGAGTGGCAGGTACAGATTTCCTCTCCAAAAGTCTCAAGGTCCACTTTAACTACATCACAGATACAGATGCAGCTTTTGCCGGTAAATATGTCCTGCTATAAATCATGTGTAAGGTATCTGTAACGTGACAATCAAAGCTAAATTAGTCACAGAGAGGGGAACACAGGGATCTGTCTGATGCACTGAATCCAAGGAGGGAAACATGAAGCTGTTACTGCAGTTCGAGGGTGTTTATTTGACCTGTTCGATAAAACATACTTTCAAGAACATTTGAAGTGGATGGACTCGCAGAACTGAGCTATATGATGGTAAAAAGCTTTAGCGATCAACAGAAATATCAGCACCCTGCCTCCTCTCTCCCTGCACCAAGCAAATAAAACTCACAGGCAGATGCAGGTGATACTTATCAGACAATCATTCAACCCCAGTAACACACACACACACACACACACACACACATGCTCCTAATGACAGGTGAGAAAGCACATCCCTGCCTCTACAGTATAGTTTATATAAGTACATTTTATTTTGAAAAGCCAGCATGTTTCACAAACCCTGATCAGTACCTTTTAACATCTTTGAGCTTTTACTTTGAAAGTGTAGTCCAGCATTAATCAGCCAATCACCTGTGAGTCACCGGTTGCTTGCAGTGAGAAGAGCAGAGAGAAACAAAGAACTCAAGGCTTGTAAGAGGGTTGGATGAAGAGATTACAGAACTCGGGGAAGAGAACAACAAAGAGCATGAAGGTGTCAAGTTAAAAAATGAAGAAGGCATTCAGAAAACTGAAGGAAAAACTGAAGAAGAAGAGGAAAGTAGCTGAGGACAAGAATCAGAAACTGGACGAACAGAAAATTGAAAAGGAGTCAACAAATAAAGACACGCAAAGAACAAAGATCTCCAGGAGGTGAAAAAAGACCTTCACCAGCAGAAGGATGAAATGAAGGTGAGAAATACAGACCTCCAGGAGCAGAAGAAGGAAATAGAGGCAGAGAATAAGGACCCCCAGGAGCCAAAGGAGAAACTGAAGAACAACACGAAGGTGATGGAGGAGGAATATTACTGAATGAAGTGGAGGAAGGGAAGAAAATCCTGGAGCAGGAGAATCAGGAGCTGCAGGAGCTTCTCAAAGAACAAAGACCTCCAGGAGGAAGACATGGAGGCAAAGAGCAAAGACCTATAAACAATGAAGGCAAACCATAAAGACCTCCAGGAGCAGAAGAAGGAAATGGAGGCCAAGAAAAAGGACCTCCAGGACCAAAAGGATGAGTTGGAGAACAACAAGAAGGTGAGGAGGAGGAATATACTTGTCTGCTGGAGATGAAATACCACGTGGAGGAAGGGAAGAAAACCCTGGAGCAGGAGCTGGTTACACTGTACAGATGTGGCTTCCTCCAGCTCCTTCTTCCTTCTGCCTCTCCTCTTCCTCCAGCCTCTCTCTCTCTCTGGCTCCCCGTCACTTTATCGTGGCGACTCTTGCTCGGTAGAAATCAGAAAACAAATTTATCCTATCTGTGGTTGAAATAACTTTTTAAAAATTAGCATTTAAAGTATTTTTCTAAAATATTTTGGCACTTCCTATGCTGAAAACTTGCACGTCTCATTTCCGCTTCAGCCTAACAAGCGGTTATGATAAGCTGGTTGTTCACTCGGTTAGTCAACCCAGAGTTTCTGAGCCTGGATATGAAAGAGGCAGAGTTCGCACCAGGTGACCACTCACACACATGGAAGGTCTACTGACATCAGAACGACGTGTTTTAAAAACAAAAAGCCCACCATACTACACAGTGTGAGTGTGCCAGTGCAGCGTTTGCCGGTTAATATTTCCTGTTGTAATTATACGTGAGGTGCCATTTCTAAAAATACATTTTATTTTGAAAAGCCAACACGTTTCACGAACCCTGATCAGTACCTTTTTGACACCTTTGAGCTTTTACTTTGAAAGTGTAGTCCAGTATCAATCAGCCTGTGGAACAAGAGAAGGCAGACTAAGGTTTAGACCTTCGAACAGACGGTCACAGCTCAAAAACTGTAACTCCTATTGAAAAGAAAATCCACTGTGTGAAGCTCAGTCTTGTTTTGAACAAGCTGCTGTAATTTCATGTACGTGCTGTGTATTGTGTAGATTTGGTGGCAGATTAGAGAGACCCCTGTGTGGTTTTCACCCAGATTGTGGCGCTCTGATATAAAATTCATTAAACCTAAATAGCGACTGCTTAAAAACCAAAGAAGATATCAAAACATGGAACTGAATGAATCCCAAAGCTTTGTGACCTGTTCTAACTTTGAATGACGTTCCTACTGTAAAACATGCCAGAACTACAGGCTTCCAAAGACGTCTGGGTTCTGGCGGTGGTCCGGCAGACTTCCCATTCATCTCAATGGGGATTTTTTTAGTACGTTTTTCATGTATTTCGTAAAAAACGTACGACAAGTCGCTCCTGATTGAGCCGCATGTTTGTTGTATGGGTTTTCTCAAATCTCTAGAATAAGTTAGGTGTTGAAAACTGTATTGGAAGAATCTATTATCATGTCAGACTTATAACATGCATACACCCTGATTTATCTCGTTAACTTTGGCAGTGCTACTTTTACATCGTATTTAAATAACTAAAGCTGGAGTAAACTGACTGGTTTACTATCCTTTACAAAGAAATGGTGGCTTGTTTGTCTGTTGGGCTGTTATGATTTTCACTTGCGTAAATGGAAATTCACTCATCAGGACTGTGCATGTGGAGAGACAAACAGCTGGAGGAGGTGCTAGCTCTATGATTGTCCAGCAGAGGGCAGGATTTATGCCTCCACCAAGCTGTAGATGCTCCAGAGTCATGTCAGAACATGTCCAGAGCATCTTCGTGTGAGAGACATGACCCAGAAAGTCCCTTTTTGCTGCCAGGATCGTCCCCATCATGATGAAACTGATAGTTGGTGATGAAACGAAGGTTAGGAATCTGAAATACACTGGTGTTTACATACTTGTTTGCTTGTGTGCATACTGGCTTTTGATTGTTTTCTCCAAAATGGAAACAACACAGACGCTAAACCCAAAAGAACTGATCTGCTTTGATTGGAAAGCAGTCATCCATTAAAGTGCCAATCGAATGTTTATCAGAATTAGAAATACTTTGTGGATCCCAAAGGGGAAATTGCTTATGCTACAGTTGCTCCCATTCAAGATCAGAGATATAAACAGTACAAAATATATAGATAAACATAAGTAGAAAATTATGTCCTAAATATATAAACATAAATAGGAAATTTGACCTAAAAATATAGAAATAAATATAAAGATGCGACCTAAAAATATAAACATAGGTAGAAAATATGCCCTAGAAATATGAAGTTATATGGAAAATATGACTTAAAAATATAAACATAAATTGAAAGATGTAACCTAAAAATATAAACATAGGTAGAAAAATATTAAATGAAAATGTAAACATAAGTTTAAAAAAATGACTGAAAATATAAAAAATAAGGAGAAAAATATGACCTAAAAATATAAACATTAATTTAGAAAATCTGTCCTAAAAATATAAACATAGGAAGAAAAGCATGAGGTAAAAATATAAACATAAGTTTAAAAATGACCTAAAAATATAAAAATTAGTACAAAAATATGACCTAGAAATATAAAAATAAATTAAAAAATGGTCCGAAAAATATAAACATTAGTAGAAAAATATGACCTAGAAATATAAAAATAAGTAGAAAAATATGACCTAGAAATATAAAAATAAATTTAAATTTTTTTTTCCTAAAAATATAAACGGGTAGAAAATTATGAGGTAAAAATATAAAGAGAATTTTTTAAAAAAAAATGACCCTAAAAATATAAACATTAGTAGAAAAATATGACCTAACAATATAAACATGGGTAGAAAAGCATGAGGTAAAAATATAAACATAAGTTAAACAAATGACCTAAAAATATAAAAATAAGTAGAAAAATATGATCTAAAAATATAAAAATAAGTAGAAAAATATGAGCTAAAAATATGAACATTAGTAGAAAAGTATGAGGTAAAAAATATAAAGAAAAGTAAAAAATATATATATACCTTACAACCTTAAGACAATTAGTGTTATTTTCCTTTTAACTTACAGTTGGCAATCACAATGCGAAAATATGACATAAGAGGAAATGGCAAGTTTTATGTTTACATGTAAATAAGACAGTAACAACAGCTGATGTGTCCCTAATATTTTCCAATCACACAGCAGGATTTCAGCATCATCACAGCCTCTCAGGACAGCAACAAAAACATAAAGCTCAGAGCAAATGTGCAAAATTACATGTTCCAGACAGGTTTCCCTTGCAGGTTCCTCCTACTGTCTGGGTTGACTAAGCTGGCCTTTTTTTTAAGGCTTAACAAGGAGAGTAGAGGAAATACATTTTGGCTCATACGTGTAAAAATTAGCGTTAATAATGTGACTCACCAGCAGCGTATTAAAGCTTGACGCATCATGAAGTGACTCATGGAAATGTAATAATTGCATTTATCGTCCCGGCCTGCATTGGTGCTCGTGTTACTGTACTCTCTATTGTGTCGACATTAAAAGCTCGTCAGGCTACGTCAGATTCATAGTGACCTCATAATATAAAGACGATATCATAGAATATTACTATAAGCCTGTCATTACTGCAGAGCCAAAAAGTAGCATAATAGACCTAAATGAAATATAAAGTAAGGGGAGACATCATGGCTCAGTTGAACTATAACCTCAAGCGATTAGCAGTTTCTTACTACGGAGCCCACAGTCCGCCTCTGATGATTGCTTCTGGGCTTTCTGTCTCACACTGTAATTCTTTTTTTTTTCTCTCCTGCTCCTCATGAGCATGTTGTTTCCTGGACTGAAGGCTACATAATGATAGCCTCCCTTCGCAGAAACCAGGCCTCCTCCTGCGCCATATGGCACAGGGATCGGGGATGACATCAATTTCCACTTGGAAGTCCAAGTCAAGCCTTTAAGACGACCCATCCCTCTTTACACATCTGTGACATTCATCTGAGGAGGCCCGTCCCGGTCGGTCAGACGGAGCAACCGGAAAAGAAAGTGGCCCGTTTTCCCTCCTCCTCCTCCCGGGCTGTCAGCAGCGGCACATAGCTGCCTCTCTTAGTCACTACCTGCTGAAAACAAATCTGCTCAAACAGGAGGGGGGAAAAAACGCTGAAGTGGGATGTCCACATCATTCTCAAGTACAGCTGAGTCACTCAGACTCTGTTTAGCTGTAGAAAGTTAAGAATTTAGCCTTTCCACATAAACAATTTTATTTTAACCCCTTCTTTTTAGAAATTGTGTTGATTCAAGGGATTCACAGTTCAGATATTACAATTACGGGTGTTGTAGCATATCAGTATGGAGAATATTAATTATATTTGAAACTAGAAAAGCCCTCAGAGAGCTCAGACCTCCGCCAAGGAGCTTCAGTCCACCCCCAATACAATCTCCTAATTCACATATTTTGTATGAAACGTTACAGATACAAATGTAATTATATACAGTTCAAATGTCCTACCAACAATGCAGCCTTCACCCCATCCGACCTAATGAACAGGCGCGGCCTCTAGCGCGGCAGCTCCTAACAGCCTCCCAGCTTCTTAGACAACCGGAGATAAGAATGCCGACCCAACCGTGCGTATGTCGCTCAGGAAGGAAAGAGAACTCCGTCATTGTCGCTGTCTGTCACGTGGAGACCCAAAATGTCATGTGGTCAGAGGGGGTTACCCCAAAAACAAGAGTGCCCTCTGGTGGCTTTTAGAGTAAACCACATTTAATTGTCCACCCGGTTACACTTACATTAAAAAAAATATTCCTGGATCCAGACGGTGATCCGGATCACTCCCAAAATTTCATCATTTGTTCCTTGTCCCATTTCACACATTTCCTGAAAATTTCATCCAAATCCATCCATAACTTTTGGAGTTATTTTGCACACAAACAAACAAACAAATTAACAAACAAACAAACCAACGCCGGCCATCACATTACCTCCTTAGCAGAGGTAAAAATAAATATCAATATTATTAATTTTTCTGAATTAATCATTCAGATTTAGTATTATAAATACCCAGCAGCAGTAACTATCTGGTCAGTTAAAGTTACAAACGATTCAGTTTGATCAAAAAATTAAATAAGAGACAAAACAGACAGTAATTTTGCAATATTAATGACACTGGGAATTCTTTTTCACCACAATAATCATGTTGTGAAAGTCTGATATTGTGACAGCCCTAACTAGGAATCTGCACTGTTTCCAGCAGCGATCGTTGATATATTTCATTTGCTTGTGAGGGTAAGCTTGGCCGTAGTTGCTCTAACTGTAGCGCCGATGTTAAAGCAGCTCTCATCGATGTTTCACCAATCGATCACATGAGGCTCGTATTTACAAACCGTTTTTATCCAAAGGGCCACAAGGCTCCTGAACGCAGCATAAATGCACGCATTGCCATGTTCACTTGTATGTTCTTTTTATTATTATGTTTATTTTCTCAATGCACCTTAATATGGCAGCTGTCTTAAATTTCATCATGCTCCATGTATGATGGCAGTAAAGCATTCTATTCTATTCTATTCATATGAAGATCCCGCAGACAACAAGTCACCATCAGCTCTGTGGAGTTTTATAACATCTTTTTGTTTTGGTTTTCCGCCCTGTAACTTCTAATTCGGTTTCATGTAAGTTCCATTTTTATTGAAAAAGCATTTCATAACTAAAGAGACGGGTGTTTCCTTTAGGAGAAGAAGAAAACAAAGCTGAAAGGAGAGCAAACATTGAACCTAAATTCACTGGGTGGATAGAAGTATTGTTTTAAATGGACGCCTATGTTGCCCTGTGTCTGCAGCCAAGTTAGCCATATCAACTTAAGGTTGAGGCTGTGCCAGTGTTGTGTTTCTGGCTTGTTTTCGCTGCTGCCAAGAGGCCAAAATATAAAGGCTACACCTGTGTCGGGGCGTTTTTGTGTGGCCCAGCATGCATCAGCTAAATCTCCTCTCAGCCAGAGAGATTGGACGCCGTCTGGCTTTGTTGATTTGCTGGAAGGAATGGAAATAAATTTGATGACGCTGAAACAGAAAGCAAGCACATGTAGACGATCATAAACAGTTGCAGTCTGACTGGAGTCTCTGTTGTGGGAGTCATGGATGGGTCCAATGTGGGTCCAGGGAACGTGGAGCCAGCGTGCATCAGACTGTGCAGGACCTCCGTGGTTGTAACACTCCTGCTCTCGTAACTCACTTTAGGATTACTGTCAAATGGTACTTTGATGTAGTTCCATTCATGGCAACACTCTCATTGCTAACCAGTCGATAGTTCAAGGAGGGGACTAAACCAAATTACTCAAATCTTGCAAATGATTAGCATCAAGCCCAGCAGTGTTATTGACATTAATATGGTTGATCTGTTTACAACAACAACTAAACAGTATTAAATATGTCTTCTGAGTTTTTCACACTACAAAGATATGTGTTTTTTAACTACTCGACCAAATTTCAGAGGTTTAAAAATTACCTTGTAGGTACGAACCCCAGTTACCTCCAATGGAAGAGTGCCAGACATGCTAAAATGGTCACTGGAGAGGTGTCTGCTGGAAGTGATCCATCAGCGTAGCTCTTCACAAAATCAGTCCACCTCTTCTTCTTCGTCTCGTCTCTCTAAGCTCTCTAAATTCTGGCATCCAGGGAAGATGCATTTGCTGGAAGAATGCATAGCTAGTTAGCAAACTGTCAGCTGTAGTAGATGTAGTAACTAGGGAGAACCACCTCTCCCTTACGGTACAGCGTTATGGAGAGGGGTTGGACACAGTATGGATCCTTGAACTCTACAATTCAGGGTATATTTCACAGTTTTTCACACGTTTTCAGCAGTTATTGACACCGATCACCCACAACATCCTGACCACTGACAGGTGAAGGGAGTAACATTGATCATATTGGTACTATGTGGTGTTCTGATGGAAAACCTTAAATTTTAACATCCGTTTTGATCAGACTCAGACACCCAAATAAACATCGTCCCACAACAAACACACTCCCTCATGCTAATGGAAATCCCAAATGTCACTGGATGAAAATGCACCCCACCACATGGAAACAACACCAACCAATCAGGAACATGTGGAGGAACATGACAATGGTCCAACATGTTGATGTGACCTCCAAACTTCCTACAGCCCATTCTGATCAAGCATCAACAGGATGCAGTGGAACAAGTTGGATTGACAGAGGCCCCACTGCACAAGCCAGAGTAGCCAAAGGATCCAGCGGTTCCAGACCCCATAGGACACCCTGAGAGGTCCTCTGGTCCATGCCCAATGGTTCAGAGCATTTTGGACCACATAAGGGGGACCAACACAGTATTAGGCAGGTGGTCATAATGTTATGCCTGATCAGTGTGTGTAAAACATCTACAGAAACAAATCTCAGAATTTGCTTTAAGCTGCAGAGACGTGTAGAAAAACATAAACTGGACAGAGCAGCTGTTGTGTCATCTGATTAGAGGTTCACCTCCAGGTTGTTCTCTGCTGTTTCCAGCCAAGTAATTAACTTCAAACTAGACTGCCAACCCTTCACATTGTTCTTACAGAAACTACTTGTGCGCAAAATGTGGAGCAGCTTTTCATCCACAAGCGCTTGCATAATGTTTGAAATTAATGTCTGATTGTTTCTTCCAGGTGCTGTTGTTGACGAGTCCAGTGGAAAAGTTCTCGTCGTCCAGGACAGGAACAAGGTAACTGCAGGACTTTGTTGTTTGAAGATGCACAGTAACCAAATCTACACAACATTAGTTTTACTGAAGAAACAATTACTGTTTTGCGTTCTGTAAATGTTTGATTATGTTGGCTGTAACTGTGAGGAAGTGGAATGAAAGGAATGTCACTTTCCTGGACACTCTTCTCTCTGTCGTTAGTTGATAAATGAACCAGTGAGGCATCAGTTACCGTGTCGCTGCTAAAAGTGCCGGTGATTATTTTAGTTTATTTAGTCCCTTGTGCGTCACCTCTGTTGACCCAAAGGTGGGTGGAAACCTCTCAGACCTGCAGCTCCTCTCACACTTAACATAGCTCCGCACAGCATCAACTGACCTCAAGCAAACACGGTGTTTACAAGAGCTGAATGCTCTCAAACGGCCGTGTGTGTTGGTGTCGGCTCTCACAGGGCGCCGCTGTAGCGCTCACGCTGTCCGGAGGTTGACTCACAACAGGCCTCCTGTGAAAACTTCACTGCACATCTTTGTTTGCATTTTCAGTCAGGCTAAATGAGATTGCCACCAATTTGGAAAAGTGATTGCAAAATGTCGCTGCAGTTTGGTAACCAATTATGTTTCTAGACCGCTTAATCTGATATAAATGAGGCAATGGATAAAGGCCCTTTCAAACAAACTGCCTGAAATGAAAGCAAATAAACGTCTCATCAGAGAGCGTCTGCATGCCATGAGGCACAGCATGATGCCAGTCCAGACTTTATGAGCAGATAAATATTCACAAATGAACCTATAATAACAAGCCATCAATAAAAACTGAAGTATAAAAACCATAATAACATTTCAGGGATCATATGGGTGCTGATGTAGGTTGGAACTGCATCCCATGATTGTACAAGCAATGGGTTTAAATTACATTCTTTACAAGTAAGGATTTAAAAAACATGATTTGTTCATCAGTAGCTCGTTTAGTTTATTGTCCTTTTGGGAATTGTCTTGGTCAAGAAACATGCATTATTTTATTTCAGACACTATTTTTAAAAGTATATATATATAAATATATTTGTTCAGTGTGCTTTAACACATCAACATGAAGTTACAGATGTCAGCATGCAAAAGTATACGAGGGTTGATTGATAAGTTTTAAGCCTGACCAAGAAAACAAGATATCCATCCATCCATCCATCCATCCATCCATCCATCCATCCATCCATCCATCCATCCATCTATCCATCCATCCATCCATCCATTGTCTTCCACTTATCGGTCACGGAGGCAGCAGTCTAAGCAGAGAGGCCCAGACTTCCCCTCGCCCCAGACTCCTCCTCCAGTTCTTCTGGTGGGACCCCTCCCAGGCCAGTCGAGAGACATAGTCCCTCCAGCGTTTCCTAGGTCTACCCCAATGCCTCTTCCTGGTGGGACATGCCCAGAACACCTCCCCAGGGAGGCGTCCAAGAGGACAGATGTCCAAGCTTCCTCAACTGACTCCTCTCGATGTGGAGAAGTAGCGGCTCTACTCCGAGCTCCTCCCTGGTGACCGAGCTCCTCACCCGATCTCTAAGGGTGCATCCAGCCACCCTGCGGAGGAAACTCATTTCAGCCCCTTGTATCTGGGATCTCGGTCTTTCGGTCATGACCCAAAGTTCATGACTATAGGTGCCATAAGTCTTGTAAAACAAGACTTGTTAATCAAAATGTTTAGCACTCTGAGAGAGCAACATGTCACAATAGTTTGAGTTCAATGTGGACTCGTGTGCATTAATACATGTACAATACCTGAGTCCAGTAGGGTAGCGTATGTCAGTCAAGCAAAATGAACCCAGTTGATGACCGTGCTGTGATACAGTACCTGTCCCGAAAAGGCAATATTATGCTTCCTTGGCACGACAGCTGTGGGACAAAAATCAAAGAAAAGCGCCGTACAAAGCTCAGAAGTGGCGTTCTGTCCTGTTCCACCAGGGCGATGCTCCAGTCCACAAGTCAGCTGTCGCCATGGCTGCAATTCAGGAATGTGGGTTCAAACTCATGCAGCATCCATCCTGTTCCCCAGATTTGGCTCCGTCCGACTTTCATCTATTCCCAAACGTGAAACGGCACCTTGCTGGGAGCCATTATGCCACTAATGATGGCGTCATATCTGAGACTGGTATCAAGGCACCACAGAGACGCTGAAAGAAATGTGTGGACTTGCAAGGAGATTATATTGAGAAATAAAGCATTGTTGAAATTTACTCTGACTTTTTTCTTGGTCAGGCTCGTAGTACAACTTTTCATATGTCAGCTGACAAATTCACCTCATCTTTGTGGATGTTTAGGCCAGAGTGGAAACACGGACAACCAACAGTCTTAAGTCATCCTCTGACCGAAAGTTCCAGGTGCCTTGTTTGGAAACACGACCCTACTAAGTTGCTGTTGACCCACAATTTTTCTAGACATATTATTACATTTCATGATGCTTTTCTCCATTTTATATCACTGAAATGTAAATAATTTGGGTTGGTCTGACGAAAATAAGCAATTTGAAGATGTTAATCTCGGCTTTGGCATATTTTTACGTCTTCACTGCCTCAATAATACAAAGTAAGCTGTTAAAGTTCTAATGCCAGAGTTCTGATATGTTTGCACAAGACCAGGATGCAATACACTCGTGGTTATTAATTCACCTGCATTGTATTGAGATATGGAGGTGGAAGAAGTCCACAAACCTTTATATGTGTGTGTGTGTTCTCAGATACATCCTGTTATGTTCTCTTTCTCCATGACTAATCTACAAGAGAAGTCTGTCTGATAGAACATAATTTACTCTAATTTAAGGTTTCATGGTGTTTTTTTTTAACTTTACTCACAAGACACGGAGTTGGTCGACGTGCCGGCTCCACATGCCCGCCGCAAAACTAGTGAGGAACACTGAAATGTTTCGTTGCAAAAAGAAGTGCGACATCAGCTGTAAGGAAATATTTCAGCTTCGTCAGCAGTGTCTTGCACAGCCACACGAAGCAGTACAAGTAATTAGTTTAACCCTTTCAGTCAGCAGCACTAAGCTCGGTATGACAGCAGCAAAGCCAGATCTTAAGACCAGACCAGAGCTGGAGACTATTTCAGATGTCTTTGCCAGCGTTACATCATATGAGAAAGGTTTCAAATGGGTTTTTTTTTTAGCATTTTTATGATTTAGATTCATAAAAGCTTTGCAAAAATATCGCAGAAAAACTAAATATTGCATTGTCAGTTTTTTCCCCCATCATGCAGACCTAATCTCTGAGCAGTTCCAGTAAAGACGATGACAAATATAGTTTGCATTCTGACTGGCAGAATGTAAGTGGCCTTGTTTTCTGGCCTTTAATTGTGCTCAGCATGTTAACATGTGTCCCAGCCAGGAATTCTGAGAGCGTATAATGTATC